>BLSH010409522.1:620150-634064 GCA_018402905.1 Glandirana rugosa | reverse complement strand
ACCCCGTCACACTGAGTAAGTCACCCCCATCATGGAAGTAACGATATACTGCGGGATCACCCGTCCCTAAAAGGGTTAAAAACCTCCAATACCCTTCCGGGTCCCTCAGACCTCCTATCTCGAGGGGGACGACACCTTCGTGTCCTTGAGAGCGGGCTGGGAAAAACGGTCTACCTTCTCCTCTGACCACCGTCCTGGTTCCTTCCTCCTCTGGTAGAAGGAAAAGGACATAACCAACCCCTCGGCCTCCTCGACCTTCTATCGAGGGTCGACCCCCCCATTACTGGGTCCTTTACAGAGACTGTGACTGACACTCTCACTTGTCTAACATGGACTGAATCTCCAGCTCTAAGTCAGGTACAATCTGTTCACTCTCACAGTCAGTGTCAGAGACATTTCCTGGGTCATTACCCCCCCAGCTGGGAGCTATCTTCCAGCTCCTCCGGCTCCCCAACCAATACAGGAAAAGGAAGATGGTCTCCTCCTTCCTTGGTCCTGCCACCAGTCTCCTCTTCCATCTGGCAAAAAGGGTCGGGCGAGAGTTCCTGTGCTTCCACAGCAGGGGGAGCTCTATCCTCCAGACTCCCTGGGCCTTCCCATAACCTCCAAAAATTGGGAAAATCCCTGCCCACTAGGGCGTCATATAGCAATGAAGGTACTACCCCCACTGAATGAGTCACACTGCCCCAAGGGGTGTCAATCTCAACCACCGCCGTCTGCTAGTCACGAGTGTCCCCATGGATGCAAACGACCCCGACAGTGCTAGGGTGTAACCTTGCAGGATTTACACAATTGCTTTTTACCAACGTTACTACACTACCAGATTCAAGCAGTGCAGTGACTGGCTTTCCATCAACAAAAAGCATACACATTTGATTCTCCATTTGATTTGAACATGATGCTGTATATGAGACCTGTGCAAAAAAAGAAAGGTGTCTATTTACAAGTATAATCGCATTGCATGGGTTCATCATTCAGGGGACAATTAGCAGCAATATGGCCCAATGCATGGCATCGGTAGCACTGCAGACATACTACAGGAGATGGTCAAAGACTGCAGACATATTACAGGAGATGGTCAGAGACTGCAGACATGGTACAGGAAATGGCCAGAGACTGCAGACATGGTACAGGAAATGGCCAGAGACTGCAGACATAGTACAGGAGATGGTCAGAGACTGCAGACATATTACAGGAGATGGTCAGAGACTGCAGACATGGTACAGGAAATGACCAGAGACTGCAGACATGGTACAGGAAATGGCCAGAGACTGCAGACATAGTACAGGAGATGGTCAGAGACTGTAGACATAATCAGAGGCTGCCGACATGATAACTGTTTCATAAATTATAGTTGCTAATAATGTCCATTCATTACTGATAATCCCAACACCTTGCAAAAGAAGAAAAAAAATTAGTGCCCTTCTGCACACTCTGCCTAAGCTAACGGACTGTGAAATGGTTAATACAAATGGATTTATAATTTGCTTTTGGGGGCCAGTTTCTTCTTCTTATTTATTGGCCCAGCTGATGGGGCAGATGTGATGAGGTACTTCTGAAATAATTGAGTCATCCCGTAAAGAAGGCTGCAAGCATTCAGAGTGGTTTTATCAGCAAGCAGGTCTGATTACTGACAATTACACTCTGATGATGAGGTGATGAAGGGAAAGAGCCAACGAGCGGGAAATGTCCATGTTTCTATGCAGGAATAATTTATACATTCATTTTACATGCTAATTGTTCTTATCTCTACAAAATATACTGATGCACCCCCACCCCCCGCTCCGGGGATCGCGGCACTGTCAGCAAGCAGAACCACCTCACACCTCTTCCAACCCCCATGGGATGTACGGCACTTACTCTGCTCTCCTGCTGTGTCCTCCTCTGGTGTCAGCGGCATTGCAGCATTGCCAGTGTCCTCTCCTTTCTGGACAGACGCAGCAGGTGGGGGAGGAGTTCTGCTTCTACGCGGACATCACTTCCGGTTTCGGTTCCGGGTATCGGAACATTTTCACGAATACTGATACTCGTGAAAATGCCTAGTATCCATACCGGTATCGGTGCATCCCTAAATTAAAGTATAACTAAAGGCAAAATGTATTTTTAGTTTTGGATAGAGTGGAGAGGAATAAGAACACCTGTCAGTGGGTATTGCTGTCTGTGCCCGTTAAATTCGCCTTCTCTATATGTTCTGTTTACCATTATCATTCAAAGTGAAAGTAAAAGAAAACCGCAAATTTTGTGTTGTCCCCAGAAAAGTGATAGAGGGGAAGTTTTCCAATGGGGACACTAATTCTGGTGACCTGGTGGTCCCTAAGAGATTCCCTTACTGTGCAAGGATTTCCTCTTACTTCCTGTTTTGGCTATGGCACAGGAAGTGAAGGTAAATCTCTGCAACAGGACAAAGATGGCAAAAGTAAACCTTACAGGGGGTATAACCCTCCCTTACTCTATCCAAAAATGAAAAAAAAGTTTTTCCTATAGCACTACTTTACCCGCTTCTCTTTAGGTGGATGGCTATTGACGTCCTGCCTTTGAGTGGTGATATCTGAATGGTGCCTGCAGCTACAGGCACCATTCAGATATTGTTTTTTTCAGCCGGCGATCCTGTGTTTGATAAAAGTGGTCTTAGCAGCGGGTTCGCTGTGAGATCACTTTTATCAGCGGCGGGAGAGGTGCCCCCCCTCCTCCCACCGCTTTCCCGTCATCTCCGCCGCTTACCGGACCCACCATCCGGCGGAGATGATCGGATCAGTCCCCCCCCAGTGTCCATGAGCCGGCTTCATAATACGGCTGGGTGGAAATGACGTCAGAAGTCACTTCCGCACAACGGTCTTAAAGAGCCCATTTTTTTTTGGACTGTCATTTTTTTGAAATATTTTTTATTTTTTTCATTTTACTGTAAATATGAGATGTGAGGTCTTTTTGACCCCAGATCTCATATTTAAGAGTTCCTGGCATGCTTTTTTCTATTACAAGGAATGTTTACATTTCTTGTAATAGGAATAAAAGTGATCACATTTTCTTTTTAAAAAAGAACAGTGTAAAAATAAAAAGTAAAATAAATAATAATAAAAAAAAAATTTAAAGCGCCCTGCGAGCTGCGGGCAGAAGCGAATGCATACGCAAGTCCTGCCCACATATGAAAACGGTGTTCAAACCACACATGTGAGGTATCGCCGCAATCGTTAGAGCGAGAGCAATAATTCTAGAACTAGACCTCCTCTAACTCATAAAAAAATTTTTTTTAAACGTCGCCAACATTATCTTTCACAATATGGAAAAAAATTAGCCTAATTTAATGTTTTCTTATTTTTTAACTAAAAAAACGGAACTTATTCAAAACAAAGCACGCTTGGAAGATCGCTGTACAAATACAATGTGACATAAAGTTTTGCAATGACCACCATTTTATTTTCTAGGGTGTTAGAAAAAAAATATATAATGTTTGGGGGTAATTTTATAGCAAAAAAAACTGTTTTTAACTCGTAAACACCGAACCCAAAAACAGGCTCGGTATTGAAGTGGTTAAGGTTAGAGTAAGAATAATGGTTAAAGTTCTTATCAATTTATGGCAAGCAGGAGGCAGCCCTCTCAACCTAAACCAGTGGTTCTCAACTCCTGTCCTTGGGACCCACTAACAGGCCAGGTTTGCAGGATAACTGAAATACATAACAGGTGATATCATTTGCTGCTCAGTGATTGCAGTATTCTAGTCTGAATCTACCCAAGGTAATACTTAAAATCTGGCCTGTTGGTGGGTCCTGAGGACAGGAGTTAAGAACCACTGACCTAAACGATCATCCTGCAACTCTGTAGTATTAGAAGGGGAGAGACTGTAGTAGTAGCTGACCTATGTCAAATATTTGTACAGACAACCAAAGCACAGGCACCACAATTTACATGACTGTGACATCTCTGGGCCAGCACTGCAGTCCCAGCTTGGAAAATTACCTAAATAAAGATTGTGCTGTCCTGATGAATAGCAGATAAAATGTGTCAAGGTGAGAGAACACTGGAACAATTACTTGTGTTTATATTTTATGTGAAGTCATAGATAAGGTCACTATGCGGGTTTATCAGACATGGAAATTACCAGACAACGTGTGTTCTGGTAATTGTATGGTTTGATGGACGTTTGAAAGAAGGAAAAACAGGTTGGTTTTTATTACATGTGCTATGGATGGGTGGAATGCACACATATTCAAAGACAATTTTAAAATGGAATTTCTCTTGTAATTTACCAGGTAATTCCTTAAAGCTCAAGTGCATTCTGCTTATATTTTGGCTTCTTTGGTTCCTTATTTCTGGCCTCGTCATCATGTCAACAACATTTTTAACAAAAACCTTTCATTATTTGGGCTGCTGTACATGGTTTCCTGAAAACCTCAGCCTCCCCATGAAGAGCCCTCAGCCCCTAATGCAAGCAGCGGGCCAGCTTTCATGGCAGGGTGAATGCCACAAAGGAATGCATTCACTCCTCTGCCTCTCAGCCCCCTCCTCTGTCTCATTCACCCTCCTCTCCCTCAACCCCCCTCTCTCTCACTCACCTCCTTTCCCTCAACCCCCCACGAAATACAATAATGGATGTGGGGGCCTTTTGGTGGGCGTCATTTTTTTCGGTGGGGGGCAGCATTTCATTCTTGGACTCTGGTAGTACAATGTCTTGTAAAAAAGAGGGCGCACCAACCTTGCGCATTACCCAGATAAATATTTATTGAAATCAAAAGGAAAGAAACATACTCACAAAGGAGTAGAATCAAATTCACATCAAAGTTTACAATAGGCAGACAGCAGCCTGGTCACCAGGACTATGTCTGAAATGCCGGGAACCTTCTGGATGGCTGATGTGTTTAGAGGGATAACTCCCTCTTCCTCAGAGCCCTGAGGAAGAGGGAGTTATCCCTCAAAACGAGTCAGCCATTCAGCCATCCAGAAGGTTCCCCGGCGTTCCAGACGTAGCCCTGGTGACCTGGCTGCTGTCTGTCCATTGTGGACTTTGATGTGCATTTGATTCCACTCTTTTGTGAGTATGTTTCTTTCCTTTTGATTTCAATAAATATTTATCTGGGTAATCCGCAAGGTTGGTGCATCCTTCTTTTACAGTATTTCTATTGAGTATCCCGACCCTTGGAGGGCAGCAAGCCTTGGGCAGTTACTGAGAACCACCAGATTGGCTAGCCACTTCCATTGCCATAGCACTACTGTTGAGCGCAGGAGAATTTGTTGACTAGCACAGTGTCTTGGGCCAGCCCTGGTTAGACTGTGTAATTCATTCATTTTTTTTTTTTGCTGGTTAGCTGATATGTGTGCTGGGAAATATATTTTGTTGTGTTTGCTATGTGTAAAGCCAATCCATGTGCACTTTGCTTTTTAAATCTAGTTATAAATTGGGGCAGCTGACATTTTTGTTAAGCTTACAGGTTCCAACTTTTGGATTTATAGCAGTGGGGTTCAGCCATTGAGGGTTATATACAGTAGCTCACAAAAGTGAGTACACCCCTCACATTTTTGTAAATATTTTATTAGATCTTTTAATGTGACAACACTAAAGAAATGATACTTTGCTACAATGTAAAGTAGTGAGTGTACAGCTTGTAGAACAATGAAAATTTGCTGTCCCCTCAAAATAACTCAACACACATTAACTCAACACATTAATGTCTAAACGGCTGGCAACAAAAATGAGTACACCCCTAAATGAAAATGCAAACCCGCAGTTTGCTGAAGACAAGCGGACTACGCACATGGATTACTGGAACCAGGTCCTGTGGTCTGATAAGACCAAGATAAACATATTTGGTTCAGATGGTGTCAAGTGTGTGTGGCGGCAACCACGTGAGGAGTACAAAGACAAGTGTGTCTTGCCTACAGTCAAGCATAGTGGTGGGAGTGTCATGGTCTGGGGCTGCATGAGTGCTGCCGGCACTGGGGAGCAACATGAATTCCAACATTTACTGTGACATACTGAAGCAGAGCACGATCTCCTCCCTTCGGAGACTGGGCCACAGGGCAGTATTCCAACATGATAAAGACCCCAAACACACCTCCAAGACGACCACTACCTTGCTAAAGAAGCTGAGGGTAAAGGTGATGGACTGGCCAAGCATGTCTCCAGACCTAAGCCCTATTGAGCATCTGTGGGGCACCCCTCACATTTCTGTAAATATTTTATTATATCTTTTCATGTGACGATACTGAAGAAATGACATTTTGCTACAATGTAAAGTTTTGAGTGTACAGCTTGTATAACAGTGTACATTTGCTGTCCCCTCAAAGTAACTCAACACACAATAATAACTCAACACATTAATGTCTAAACTGCTGGCAACAAAAGTGAGCACACCCTGAAGTGAAAATGTCCAAATTGGGCCCAATTAGGGATTTTTCCTCCCTGGTGGCATGTGACTCGTTAGTTTTACAAGGTCTCAGGTGTGAATGGGGAGCAGGTGTGTTTAATTTGGTGTTATCGCTCTCACGCTCTCATACTGGTCACTGGAAGTTCAACATGGCACCTCATGGCAAAGAACTCTGAGGATATGAAAAAAAGAGTTGTTGCTCTACACATAAAGATGGCCTAGGCTACAAGAATATTCCCAAGACCCTGAAACTGAGCTGCAGCACGGTGGCCAAGACCATGCAGAGGTTTAACAGGACAGGTTCCACTCAGAACAGGCCTCGCCATGGACGACCAAAGAAGTTGAGTGCACATGCTCAGCGTCATATCCAGAGGTTGTCTTTGGGAAATAGACATATGATTGCTGCCAGCATTGCTGAAGAGGTTGAAGGGGTGGGGGGGTCAGCCTGTCAGTGCTCAGACTATACACTGCACACTGCATCAAATTGATCTGCATGGCTCTCGTCCCAGATGGAAGCCACTTCTAAAGATGATGCACAAGAAAGCCTTGCCAGTTTGCTGAAGACAAGCAGACTAAGGACATGGATTACTGGAACCATGTCTTGTGGTCTGATGAGACCAAGATAAACGTATTTGGTTCAGATGGTGTCAAGTGTGTGTGGCGGCAACCAGGTGAGGAGTACAAAGATAAGTGTGTCTTGCCTACAGTCAAGCCTGGTGGTGGGAGTGTCATGGTCTGGGGCTGCATGAGTGCTGCCGGCACTGTGAAGCTACAGTTCATTGAGGGAACCATGAATGCCATCATGTACTGTGACATACTGAAGCAGAGCATGGTCCTCTCCCTTCAGAGACTGGACCGCAGGGCAGTATTCCAACACGATAACAACCCCAAACACATGACCACTGCCATGCTAAAGAAGCGGAGAATAAAGGTGATGGACTGGCCAACCATGTCTCCAGACCTAAACCCTATTGAGTATCTGTGGGACATCTTCAAACAGATGGTGGAGGAGCGCAAGGTCTCTAACATCTACCAGCTCCGTGATGTCATCATGGAGGAATGGAAGAGGACTCCAGTGGCAACCTGTGAAGCTCTGGTGAACTCTATGTCCAAGAGGGTTAAGGCAGTGCTGGAAAATAATGGTGGCCCATTCCCCCATGCAGATCTCCTCTAGAGCAGTGATGTTTTGGGGCTGTTCAACGCTGGGCAACACAGATTTTCAACTCCCTCCAAAGATTTTCTATGGGGTTGAGATCTGGAGACTGGCTAGGCCACTCCAGGACCTTGAAATGCTTCTTACCAAGCCACTCCTTCGTTGCCCGGGCGGTGTGTTTGGGATCATTATCATGCTGAAAGACCCAGCCACGTTTAATCTTCAATGCCCTTGCTGATGGAAGGAGGTTTTTACTCAAAATCTCACAATACATGGCCCCATCCATTCTTTCCTTTACACGGATCAGTCGTCCTGGTCCCTTTGCAGAAAAACAGCCCCAAAGCATGATGTTTCCACCCCACAAGCTTCACAGTAGGTATGGCGTTCTTTGGATGCAACTCAGCATTCTTACTCCTCCAAACACGACAAGTTGAGTTTTTACCAAAAAGTTCTATTTTGGTTTCATCTGACCATATGACATTCTCCCAATCCTCTTCTGGATCATCCAAATGCTCTCTAGCAAACTTAAGATGGGCCCAGGCATGTACTGGCTTAAGCAGGGGGACACGTCTGGCACTGCAGGATTTGAGACCCTAGCGGTGTAGTGTGTTACTGATGGTAGCCTTTGTTACTTTGGTCCCAGCTCTCTGCAGGTCATTCACTAGGTCCCCCCGTGTGGTTCTGGGATTTTTGCTCACTGTTCTTGTGATCATTTTGACCCCACGGGGTGAGATCTTGCGTGGAGCCCCAGATCGAGGGAGATTATCAGTGGTCTTGTATGTCTTCCATTTTCTAATAATTGCTCCCACAGTTGATTTCTTCACACCAAGCTGCTTACCTATTACAGATTCAGTCTTCCCAGCCTGGTGCAGGTCTACAATTTTGTTTCTGGTGTCCTTTGACAGCTCTTTGGTCTTGGCCATAGTTGAGTTTAGTAAATATTATCCAGCGCTTGTAAATGTATTCATGAAAAAATAAATAAAAAAGTTCATAGGAAGTTCATTGTGCTAATTAATCCTTATACATGCGTGATGGGCTCTCTGAGCGGAGTCCAAAGATTAATAGTGAAGTCCCAAATCACCAATAAGTAGTTTGTGCGTTTTTAGGGAAAGTTAAACACCTCAGTGTACATACCACCCTTACCAGCTGTATTTGTGACACCTAATCACATAGTGGACTGACTTGGATCTTATATGTCCAGTGGTAGGGTGCGTGAGGTCTATCCCCAAAGTCCTGATGCTCTTTCACTTTCTTCTTGGTGTGAGTAGATCCCGTTCATAACCCAGGAAGAGATGAGATGGTAATAGTGTAAAACCTTACAAATATTAAACACTATTCCTAATGGTATTGCACTTACATGCAATCTGAAAATGTGTGTCCTATAATGGCCGTCTGCCAACCCCTTTGATCCTTCTGATTGGATCCCTCTCTCTGTGTGTATGGACTCTAATTTTCGATTTCACTCCCGATTCATATGGCTCATCAATCCCTTATGGTTGGATCCCTCTGTGTGATTACTCCACAATTTGCTCTCAATGCATGTGTCATGTCGTCCATCAAACATGAAAAGATATATGGACTCCCCCCCTCGTCGTCAGCATGCTTTTCGGAGGATTCTGCCAGGGCACTTGGTACTGGAGCCAGCGGACGGTTAACACCGGGCGTCAAACCCGTAACGTACACTCCGGCCGAGACTCTCAGAACTTACTTTACGGTGGAGTGGAGTTTGGAGTCTGACTATTTGAGGTTGTGGACAGGTGTCTTTTTTTACTGAAAACGAGTTCAAACAGGTGCCTCTACTACAGGTAACGAGTGGAGGACAGAGGAGCCTCTTAAAAAAAGAAGTTACAGGTCTGTGAGAGCGAGAAATCTTGCTTTTTTGTAGGTGACCAAACACTTATTTTCCACCATAATTTGCAAATAAATTATTTAAAAAAATCAGACAATGATTTTCTGCATTTTTTTTTTCTAATTCTGTCTCTCATAGTTGAAGTGTACCTATGATGAAAATTACAGGCCTCTCTCGTCTTTATAAGTGGGAGTACTTTGGTGGCTGACTAAATACTTTTTTGCCATATATATATAAATATATGTATGTATGTATATGTATAGTGTTTTCTGCTGCTTTTAAAACTCCTTTTCTCTTACGTTCACTGACAGACGCAGCCTTCTTATTGACAAGTGGGGTTTATGCACCTCCTACTAGGAGTAGACTAGGCAAGAGAAAAAAAGCAAGCTGACCACTCCCAGGGGGCCATCCTCACTGCAGCATATAACCCCCCTAGCTCTGCATAGCATATCAGTTTTTTTTATGCCTAGTGCAAGGAGTTAGACCTGGTTCCCTGCTGGGATCTGCGGTTCCCCATTTTTCTTTCTTTTGCTTTTCTCAAGCTATCCCATGAAGACTGCTATCAAGTAGCCAGCTGGGGCATAGAGGATACCTCGAATCCTGAAATTTCCCCAGCACGGCCGACGGATGCAAGCTTAGCTTTGGCGGGGTCCGCCGCATCGTGCCCGTTCCGTGCGGGGGGCTAGTGGGTGAACCCCACTTGCGTCCGAGTGACCGGGCTGCGCTCACGTCCAGGATCGTTTGGCCTGCAGCATCCCTCCCCACCTGAGGGGAGGAAGATCTGCTACTGGGTGGCTACCCGCTACGCCCGTCGGATTGGTGAGTGACCCCCCTCCCCCCCAGGGGTGCGGAGGGGGGGAGGGCGAATAGCGGTACCATTTCTGTCTGGTGGAGGGTTCAGGGCTACAGGTCCCTTTCATTTTCCTGTTCTTGCTCCTCCCCCCATCCCCGCGCTAATAGTACCGCCATGCGGCGATCCGCCGCCATTTTGCGGTGGATCGCTGCCATTTTGCCTGAGCCGCGTTCGGCTGCCATTTTGCTGTAGCCGAGGCCATTTTAATGGCTGTTTTGGCCTCTTGTGACCGCTCGGTGGCCATTTTGCCATAGTCGCGGCCTTTTTTGGCATGTGTTTTTGGCCTCTTGTGACCGCTCGGCGGCCATTTTTGGTATGCCTTCCTAAAAAAAGCGTGCGTGTCTGCGCCGTCTTCTCCCTCTTCTCTTCTGGACAGCGGTGCGAGCACAGCGGCAATAACAGCACAAGGCAGGGGCAGACAGCACTCCTACTGGGATGCAGCGCTAGAAGGGCACTAACAGCAAGTATAGCTGACTCTCCCTGGGGTGTCGTTGGCGGTGGGCACAGTCCTCCTTGGCATTTACCCGGTTGCTCTGTGGGGCAGTTGGTGGGGCTGCATAGTGGGGGTGTCATGGCCTATAGGCCTAGCAAGTGTTCAGGTGGCACAATGGTGGCTGAACCTGTGGGTTCTTCTCCGGAGGGGTCCGTGGAAGCGCAAGCTGCGCTGGGACCTCTGGTTCCCCTAGATCAATTAACTTCCATTTTGGGAGAGTTTTTCGCCCCGGGGGGGGGGGTACCGAGCTGTGCTAAGGGGGTGTCTAAAAAGAGTCCACCCCTCCTCCGTCTTCTGGGGAGGAATCTGAACCAGAAGGGGCCTCGGTGGTCACAGGGACCCCCGTGGAGCTCTCAGATGGTGAACTGGAGCCCTCGGATGGTGAGGAAGACCAGGGGGGCCTCGGTGGCATGCGAAAGGGCTGGTGACCTCCCTGATCACCGATATCCGTGAGTCATTGTGGCTGGACCAAGCCGGGGAGTCGCAGGAGACTGCCTACGTTTGTGGGTCCTTTAAGCCGTCACGGACCCCTAAGGCATATCCTTATGTCCAATTTTTTTACCAGTTTGTGTATAAGGAATGGCAGCGTCCGCAGAATTCCTTTTCACTGCCCAAACGTTTCTCTGTGCACTATCCCTTTGAGGAGTCTTTTGCAGAAGTGGGCATCCCTCGCAGTAGACCCTCCGGTGGTTTGCCTGAATAGGGCGACAACCATTCCCTTGGAAGGGTCTCCATCTTTTAAGGATACGGCTGATAGGCGGACAGAGGCGGTATCCAAGGCATTGTTCTTGGTGGCGGGGCGGCCATGAGGCCAGCTCTGGAGTCGGCCATGGTGGTACAGTCACTTACGGAATTTGCGACAGTATTGCACAATGATTTGGGCTGCAGGTACTCACCTGAGGCTTTGCAGGGGGCTGACCACCTGATACAGGGTCTCCGGTACCTGTGTGACGCAGCCTTGGACCTGCTCCGCATGCTGTCGGGTATGTCTGTTTTTGCAGTCATTATCAGACGGTTGCTGTGGTTGCGGTGTTGGTCGGGTGACCACACATCCAAAAAGGGCCTCACGGACCTTCCTTTTCAGGGTGGTCAGCTTTTCGGGGCGCAATTGGATGAAATCATTAAGGATTTCACCGGGGGGGGAAGAGTACCTTTCTCCCAGAACCCAAGCGGCAAGAATACCGCCGTAAGCAGGGTCCTTCATCATCGGGCCAGAAGTGTTTTTGTTGTGCGCCCGGATCAGCGGGCAAGGGCTCAAGGCCCGGCAAGTCTGCCTCGGGGTCCGGTAAGCGGCCCTGGCAGCGCAAGCCTGAAAGGATGGAGGAAAAGTCCTCCTCCGCATGATGGGTTGCCCCCGCCCGACTCTCGGCTGGGGGGCCGACTTCTGGGGTTCGCAGACAGGTGGACTGCCCGCATTTCCGACCGGTGGGTACGGGAAGTGGTGTCCTCCGGGTACAGGATAGAGTTCAGCACTCTACCCCCAGACAGGTTCTTCCCATTGAACTTGAGGCTTCCGCCGGGGCGTTGGGAAGCTCTCTTAGGGGCTGTTTAGACGCTGTCCGAACAAGGGGTGATTGTGCCGCTACCTCCATTGGAAAGGTTCCACGGCTTCTATTCAAACCTCTTTGTGGTGCCCAAAAAGGGTGGGGTCAGGCCTGGATCTAAAAGTGCTAAATCACTTTGTGATAGCGCGAAAATTCAGGATGGAATCTGTCCGCTCGGTCGTGGCCGCCCTTCACCAAGGGGACTTCATGGCATCTCTGGATATCAGGGACGCTATTCTGCATGTTCCCATTTGTCTCCGGCAGCAGCGCTTCCTGCGCTTAGAGGTAGGAGAAAAAAGAATTTTGGGGAGTCCAACCTGGATCTACTACAGAAAAGCTCCTACTAATTATAATGATATTGGTCCCAATATGAAATAAAGTAGAATGTGCTAAATCACTGGATGAACAATCAGTCCAGTGCAGACCAGAGACCAAAAACAATCAATGTAAGGAAAACCCGATGGAGGGAAAGAGTACCCAAAAAGAACCAATCGGAAAGGAGTCAATGGAGCACAAGCAGCAAACAAAAATCAAAGATGTGAAAAAGTATATAAATTTATTCAAAAAATGAAATTAATTAGGGACATAATCAACAAGGGTATATATTAGGGATCAGCAAAAAGACCAGACCACAGAATAAAATAAATTAAAAAAGACAATGTTGTCTAGGACAAGGGAGGGGAAGTAGCAGCTGCTCATACATCTCAAGCAACACACACTCAAGCACGCTAATTCATGAGTGACTAGCCGGTAGTCTCCTAGAGAAGTATAGCGCTAATTGAGTAGTGGGATGTAGTTTGGCTGGAAGGGCAGGAAGTATAGTTAGAACAGTCTATATTGCAGAATGGCGAGTAGCAGTTACCCAAATGGATCACAGACTGCAGGACTGAAAAATCATCTATTGGAAACCAAACAGGATAACTAAATGGCTGGATTGGTGTGATGATAACAGTGGTGTCCAGAGTAATAAGGATTATTCCATAGGGGGGCCACATCAATCGTGGCTCAACACAACAGCACTATCAATTCAGCAGATCAGATTACTCCAATAAAATACATCCAGAGTGACATAATGTATCATGGAAAGTTCAGCACAGGAAAATCTATAGTGCAGAGACCTCACCAGACCGAGCGGTTCTTCAGAGCGGTGCTCCTGGGTAGTCCCACAGTGGAAGTAACTTGGAACACCGGCGGGCGTTTGGTGGGTCTTTCCTGGGCGAATCTGAGCGGTTTCCAGTGATCAAGTGATCGTCAGCTGACGGAGTTGGGTCATCTGATCACAGTCTGGTCATCTGATCGCAGGTAATGGGCATGGAGTTACTTCCGCCCTTCCTTGCTCCCCTCCCACGTCACGTGCGTGATGACGCACCGCTGACGCGTTTCATTGGCTAGACGCCAATTTCCTCAGAGCTGAGGAGGAGCTGGAAAACAGAGCTATATATACCATTTAGACAATTGCGTGTAATTACATTTCATGGCCATTGGGTGTCACTAAACATAGGACTACGTATATATACTCGTGAATGGTCAAAAAAGGGTTCACATGTTAAATGCAAATAGCCTTGAATGGTTAATTTCAACAGCTACCTCTCTCATACACTGGCATTCGTCACACAAGAGACACGGTAGGAATAAAGAAATTAAAAAGGATCACCAACAAATT
>BLSH010409522.1:573730-588674 GCA_018402905.1 Glandirana rugosa | reverse complement strand
ACTTCAAGTTCACCAACAGTTGAGCACTGTTGGTGAAAGTGGATGTCCATTCGGATATTACTCCGAATGGACATCCACGGGACGTATAGAGGGTTTGGACGTACCAAGACCTCTATACGTCACATGATCGACACGGCTATAGTAAAGCCGTGTAGGCGTCACTTCTTTGCCGGAGGCACGGCAAAGAAGTGACACTAACACGACACTGACCGCCGAGGGTGCACGTACGCGCCCTCACTGCAGTGCGCTGAGGTCGGTCAGTGTCTCGGCTTCTAGCGCCAGGGTCTTTCTTCTACCCGTCTTCTACCTGCGTCGGCGATGTCCAGCACTGTCCCCTGTGTAGGCTGCGTCCATCTTCTGCCCATCTTCTTTCTGGGACCGCGATCTTCGGCTCTGTGACTGGCTGGAGTCGCGTGACGTCACTCCCGCGCATGCACGTGGGAGCCGCCAGTCACAGCACAATCACAGTGAAGAAACGGCACGGAGGCCGTTTCTTCACTGCGGATGTGCCGAAATGATATCGGCACAGCTAGTACACTGCATATCTCCAGAACCATGCAGGTTTGGGAGATATGCAGGGCACCTACAGGTAAGCCTCATTATAGGCTTACCTGTAGGTGAAAGTGGTTGTCACGAGTTGACAACCACTTGAACTTCAGCAAATTGTTTGCTGGCTTTCTTGTGCATCATCTTTAGAAGAGGCTTCCTTCTGGGACGATAGCCATGCAGACCAATTTGATGCAGTGTGTGGCGTATGGTCTGAGCACTGACAGGCTGGCCCCCCACCCCTTCAACCTCTGCAGCAATCCTGGCAGCACTCATACGTCTATTTCCCAAAGTCAACCTTTGAATATGACGTGCACTCAACTTCTTCGGTCGACCATGGCGAGGCCTGTTCTGAGTGGCACCTGTCCTGTGAAACCACTGTATGGTCTCGACCACCGTACTGCAGCTCAGTTTCAGGGTATGGCATTCTTCTTACAGCCTAGGCTATCTTTATGTAGCGCAACAATTCTTTTTTTCAGATCCTCAGAGAGTTCTTTCCCATGAGGTGCCATGTTGAACTTTTAGTGACCAGTATGAGAGAGTGAGCGCGATAACACCAAATTTAACACACCTGCTCCCCATTCACACCTGTGACCTTGTAACACTAATGAGTTACATGATACCGGGGAGGGAAAATGGCTAATTGGGCCCAATTTGGACATTTTCACTTAGGAGTGTACTCACTTTTGTCGTCAGCGGTTTAGACATTAAGGGCTATGAGTTTAGTTATTTAAATTTACACCGTTATACATGCTGTACACTCTCTACTTTACATTGTAGCAACGTGTAATTTCTTTAGTGCTGTCACATGAAAAGATATAATAAAATATTTACAAAAATGTGAGGGGTGTACTCACTTTTGTGAGATACTGTATATTTGCTGTCTTCAGCTTTCTACACTCTTTGGAAAGTGCAGATCGCGTTAGAAATCTTTTCTTCTCTTTCAGCAGCACATAGGGGTGGATAGGGAGTCTGAACTTACACCATGTGAGAGCTGATTGGAGGAAAGGGACACCCCCCCTTCACATAAGCAGAGGAACGAACATGCAGAGCTGTAGTCTGAATAGACAAGCTCCCTACTAATCTCCCTCTAAACTAACTCCCCGACACAAATTTTCAACTACTGTTATCACATGTGTCGGAGAACTTGTCAGAAATGACTCATGCTGATAACAGAGGAACGGAGCACCAGAGAGAAACGGCACTTAGAGCTTTGGAGAGAGATAAGTAAACACGACAGATATATGTGCTTAGGTCAAAATTTATGATTGGGGTTTACAACCACTTTAATATCCTGTAAACAGAAAGCTCCAAATTCTGAGCTTTGCTTGCACAAATCAAGATGTTTATCACTCCATAGTCAGCGATAATGAAAGTCTTAAATGCTATTTTTGTAAAAACTTGTTCAAAAATCTCTATCCAAGTTGGCATTCTTTCACTCTTCTGGGTCCATCTGACATTACACACTGGCAGGCAAATTGCCAATTCCCCATCTAAAGCTGGCCATACCCAGGCCAAAGTTTTCTTTGTGGGTGGCCCTGTACACCTCCCCCATCCCAAAATCCTTAATTAAAAAATTAAAAGATACCAGGCAGAACAATTGGCAACCAGACAGCAGCTGTATCAGCCACTGTACAGGTATTCTGACAGTCGTCCCTGGTGGCTGTCAGAATACAAGAGCTGCAGCAGGAGATTTGTCCATTTGTGCTGTATAGCATGGGTGGAGGAATCCGCCTTCAGGCTGAAATAAAAAAATCTATTAGTATCTGGCCAGCCTAATGCGGGGTACATACTATACGTTTTTTCTATTCAACCCAACTTGCTGAACGGAAAAACTTACAGATTGCAGTGCTAACACATCTGATGTGTCGATCTCCCCACTGAGCGATTGTATTCTGACAAGGAGACTGCCCCCCCAGAACACAGTGGTCAGCACTTGCAGCCATTGGCTGCGATCGCTAATTGGATGCTGGTTTTCCAGCATGCTCGTTTGACAAATGCTTGTCCTTGGTCGTGAGACCAGCTTCTGTTGGATGAAGAGCTGTATACACGGGCTGAACCAACTGTTTCCCTGCCAAACAGACTGTTTTCGGACGATTTTCGGCCCATGTGTGCCCAACTTAAAGTGGAGCTCCAGCCCCCCTCCCCACCAAAAATTGAAGTCAGCAGCTACAAATACTGTAGCTGCTGACTTTTACTATTAGGGCACGCACCTGTCCAGGGATCCCACGGTGTCCTCACCTAAGCTAATTCTTGAATGGGCTCTGGGATGCTGCTGCAGCCATCCTGGATAAGGGAAAACTTGCGGCTTCACAGCCGCTATCCTACTGCACATGCACCAATCATGAAACGCTTTCTCATTGGGCTGGCTGCGGCGAGGGCCAAACTTCCGGCTGAGCAGGAAGTGGGAGCAGTTCCTGTCAAATCCTGGTACCTGCTCCCCCCTTCCTCACACAAGGTGCCAAATGTGGCATCGGAGGGGGGAGGAGGAGGCAGACAAGCAGAGTTTCCCCTTTTGGGTGGAGCTCCACTTTAAGACTTCATGGGAATGTTACATAGTTAAAAACCACCACTTTGAGCCATAAAATGCCACGTTACTAGGAAAAAAATAATAAAATGTGTCAATGTTTTAGACAAAACAGTAATTCTGCAGGCACTAATCAAGAAATTTAGCCATTTATGTCTACTGTTTCCTATTCCTTTTAAAGGGCTTGCTGCAAAACAAATATATATTGCGTCTGAAAGAAGAATGGCTTCGTAATCGATAAAATCAAAACAAATGCAGTAAAATACTCTCACCTGGTGACTATCTGCAAGTCTCGCACCTTGATTTTGTCAGAATTGTTTATTTTCTGCAGAGTTGTAAAAAATGGAAATGTTTACCATTAAACACGAAACACCCTTTACAATGACATATTGATTATTAGCAGTTTACAAGGAACCTGCTGTGACAATGAAGATAATGAAAATTTGAGATACAGGAAAGAATGAAAAAAAAATTGTGCTTAAAAATATATATTTTTTTCAAAGCAGACTAAAAAATGAATGCATACAGTACATAGAACAAGAGGATAGACATTAAATTGGAAATATTGGTAACGCAGGAAATAGCTAAAGTGTATAAAATGACATTGAATATGCATGGTTAGAGTTGCTACAAAGCATAGGTGACCTGCAGAATAAAACCACAATAGAGATCACGGAAATTTAACAATCCATAGGTTAATTTGTTTATTTTGAAGGTATTCATAAATAAAACACCCTTCACAAATCAAACTGAAAAAATAAATATATATATATATATATATATATATATATATAAATATATATGTTTTAGGATTAGCCGGTTACAATGCAAACAAAAACTAATTAAGAGAACATATAAATCCTTTATTAATCAAGCACCTTAAAATGGTAAACAGGTCTCCAAAATGGATCTCAACTGAAAACAATTTTTTAATATTTTATTGTGACTTGTGTCTTTTTTCAAGCAGACTTACTATATAATATTCTAACACAAAAATGCACAAATTTCTGGCTTTGCCTAGAGACCCACAAATTCAGCGGCGCTCCTGGCTCCTCCCCGCATCGAGTGACCCGTCAGGGAAGTGCTTTTTTCTGGGGTCACCCGTGCGTGCACGCTTACGTGTCCTGCTTATGCGTCCCTTGACACAGACGGCAGGACTCGGCCCCGCCCCTCGGCTCCCGTGTCATTGGATTTGATTGACAGCAGCGGGGGCCAATGGCTGCGCTGCCATCAATCTATCCAATGAGGACCTGAAACACCGGCTGGGGCGGGTGTGCTCGTCCCCGGCGCGGCAACGATAGGGCTTAGGTAAGTAAACGGGGGGCATAGAATGCATTAATGTGAAAAACTGTGAGGGTTTGCAACCCTTTTAAGATGTTAATCCTCTGCATTGTGTAAAAAGGCTGTTTTATCCTGTATGCATAGATTCTTCCCTCCAGCACTGTCAATCTGGGCAAGTCCATATAAAACACAGCACGGTGGTAAAGCTGTACATGCTCAGTTTGGTCTCTTATGCTGGATATAACATTTCTTGTTTCAGTTGAATTGTTCAGGTTACATGATATTGACATCACACATGTGGACGAGTATACAGGCTGTAGTGGAAAACTCCTCCTACTTGAACACACAGCTATGGACAAACTATGCAGGTTATCAGGAAACCATGGTATAAAGATCATCCCAAAAGGTATATAGTGGCAGTATTTTAATGTAAAAAGATGATTTATAAGCTGTGGGCACTGTGGGGGGCAGATGGACTATTTTCAGCCATCTGCCCCCACCCCTCCCCCCGTTGTTTGATCACCTCATTGCTCGCCCGCCAGGTCCCCCGGCAGCCCCGCACTTACCCCATGCAAGCCGCGGCTTCGGGGGCTTCCTCCCTGCGTCTCCTCCTGAGTCCCGACGGTCACTTCTCCTCCCAGCCAATCAGGACTAAGGACTCACGGCCAATTGGGTCTTAGGACTCCCAGCCAATCGGGTCTCAGGACCCGCTCCCTGATTGGCCGGGAGGAGAAACAGGAAGACATTAGCGAATATGAATTCACTAATGTCACACAACTGGGTGGGCTCTGTACCCCGAGCCCACCCTTTTTGAAGCCAATTAGAGCCTCAGGGATCCATGCGTCCGGCGCCCTGCATGTAGATTAAGGGGCGGGCGCATGGATTAGGGGAGCGGCGCCCCTGCGCCCTGCATGAGTGGCCACCACTGCTTGACATAACAAACTTTAGTGCCTGAACCCTAGCAACTTTGGCAACCCATATCATTGCAACTGTGTAACCAGTGGAATTAAGCCTTGTATATTT
Organism: Glandirana rugosa; assembly: GCA_018402905.1. NCBI lineage: Eukaryota > Metazoa > Chordata > Amphibia > Anura > Ranidae > Glandirana > Glandirana rugosa. The sequence goes on along the minus strand of BLSH010409522.1, from coordinate 583,297 downwards.
CAGGACAAACTGTACTTTAATTTAATGGTATATGTTAATGGATTTGACCAATTTCACACTGAGGCAGTTTTCAGGTGTTTTAGCGCTAAAAATAGAGCCTGTAAAGTTCCTGAAAACTGCCTCTCAAACCTTGCCAGTATGAAAGCCTGAGTGCTTTCACACTGGGGCGGTGCGCTTGCAGGACGGGAAAAAAAGTCATGCAAGCAGCATCTTTTGGGTGGTTTGGGTATACACCGATCCCAAACCGCCCTGCCCATTGGAATGAACGGGCATCGCTTCAGAAGTGCCTGACAAGCGCAATACGGGCGCTTTTAACCACTTCTAGGGGGTTAAAAGTGCCCCACTACCTCCCAAAAGCGGCACTTTACCGCTAAAGTTGGCACCTCCCCAGTGTGAAAGTAGCCTATCTCCTGACTCCAGAGGAAAAAAGCAAAAGAAAAAAAAAATCATTAAAAAAATATTTTTTAGACTTCAGTTGTATATAATTTTGCCTTTACCATGACCCATAACAAAAAAAACACCTTAACACTGCTCACCCCACAGCCCCCCAATACTTACCCGAGCCCGATCCAGTGCTGTGCACGGGGGCTTCAGTACTCCCAGGTGTCTTTACTGGCTGAGACAGAGCAGCGGGAGCCATTGCGGAATGGAGCGGGGTTTGGGTTTACCGAGCCATGCTCTGTAAGGCGAATTCAATAAAGCTGTTGGGTCACGTGTCTGCCGTTATTCTGTCTTGTTAACATATTACACCCAATTCACAAAGCGTCTGCCACACTTTTGGTTCTGACAGCAACTTGAGCACTAAATTCAGGTAGTTTCTAAAATGCACCACTTTTATGTTGTGTTGCAATGAATCTGCCAAATGTAAAAGTGGAGCTATTTAAAGGGGTTGTAAAGGTTCCCTCCGCGTCACTGGATTTAATTGACAGCAGCGGGACCCAATGGCTCCTGCTGCTATCAATCTATCCAATCAGGACCCAAGCCAGTGGCTGGAGCTGCTGGGCTCGTTCCCGTCGCTGGAACGATCGGGTTCAGGTAAGTAAAAGGGGGGGGCGGGCTCTCGGGGGCAGCTGCACTACAGAAGGTTTTTCACCTTGCAAAGCATAGAAAGCATTAAGGTGTAAAACCCCGAAGGTTTACAACCCGTTTAAGACCAACTCTCTTTTGGCATACAGACAAAACAAAACTGGCTCAGACAGATTTTGTGAGAGTGTCTCAAATGCATTCTAATAGTGGCGCAGCATGAGCCAAATTTAAGCACAAGTTCTAGACAAGTACATAAATTTGATGCATTCTTCACCCCTTTTGGAACACGTATGAGAGATACTTTTGAAAAATCTGTCTGCGCCAGTCTTTATGAATCCTGGGTGTGTCTCTTATAGCACACAGAGGCGGCTCGGGAGAGAGCATGAGAGAGCAATGAAAGCAAGCAGTTTGCTCTGGGGGCACTCAGCAGGGGGGAGGAGACAGGAATGCTCAAGAAGAGGATGTGCTGCTCTGTGCGAAACCACTACACAGAACAGGTAAGTATTAGTGTTGAGCGAACCCGGACTGTAACGTTGGGGTCCGTACCGAACTCTGGGGTGTCCGGGACCCGGACCCGTTCGGGTTCTGGTAGTTGATAACGCATGTTGAATAGCTGCAGGGCAGCCAATCAACAAGCGTTTCACTGGTTTGCCCTTAGAAACCATCACAGCCATGTCTACGAAAGGCATGGCTGTGATTGGCCAGTGCATCATGTGACCCAGCCTCTATATAAGCTGGAGTCACTTGATGCTGCAGTCACATGCTCTCTGAGACTCTGAATAGTATAGGGAGAGGAAGCTGCCAGCGTTTTTGTGAGGGACAGATTGCAGACATTTTAACATCTGATCCTGCATCCTGAGATTACTACTACTGTTGCTTTGAGGGACAGTTTGCAGAAATTTGAAAATCGAGATTTCACATACTGCTGCTTTGAGTGACAGATTGCAGATCAAACCCTGCCTAACACAACGATCGATTCGATTGTACACAACAATCAGATTGTGGGAGTAATTTGAGATTTCACATACTGCTGCTTTGAGTGACAGATTGCAGATCAAACCTTGCCTAACACAACGATCGTTACCATCGTACACAACGATCAGATTGTGGGATCGTACACAACGATCAGATTGTGGGAGTAATTTGAGATTTCACATACTGCAGCTTTGAGCGATCTGACTGCACTAGGTAGAAGCTTCTGCTTAGAGGGACAGATTATTGTTCAAAAATCATCTCCTAGTTCTAAAGGGAGAGGTTCTAGCTGCAGCTGTGAGTGACACATTATTGTTCAAAAATCATCTCCTAGTTTATTTGATTTTAATTTATTTTCCCTATCCCCATTTTTTGTAGGGCACTTGCCCTACTCTTACCCCCATTTTACTTCCTTTTGCAGCCCTCTAGCACTTGCCAGGATTTTGTTACAGCCATTTTTGTGCCTAAAAGTTCGGGTTCCCATTGACTTCAATGGGGTTCGGGGTCCGGGATAACTTTCGGGCAACGTTCGGTGCCGAACGCAGACTTTTTCTCAAAGTTCGTATGGACCTTCCGAACCCGAACGTACAGTGTTCGCTCAACTCTAGTAAGTATAACATGTTTGTAATTTTTAAAATAAAAAATCTAAAGCATTAGTGGTGTTACTTAAAGGCCAGGTTCACACTATCCGCAGAGAAAAACAATCAGTTTTTCTCTGCAGGTAATGATTATGCTGGGCAGACTTTGGGGGCAGGGGAAAGCACCGTTTCCCCCTTTGTTCCCATAACTTTATAGGAATGTCACAGCTGCGGCACGTAAAGCACAGGGTAACGCAGAGAGCTGCGGAGCAGTGCGGAAAAACTGTAGAGATGTTGAAGTGTTTTGCAGCACTTTGTCCCACAGCTGACAGCTGTGTGGAAGCGCTAATGAAGCACACAGAAAACCATTGTTTTCAGTGTGCCCCTGCGGAGAGCAGCATTTTTCTTCTGCAAAAAAACACAGCTCTGTGCCCCAGTATGAACTAACACTGACACCAACAATGGCAGTAAACCTAATCTCTGACACGCATTAACCTAGATCAAGCCCTGATCTATTTTATCTTTATTTATTTTTATTACACAGATTTCATTTTAGTAAGGAGGGAAAGAAAAAAAGTAGGGGAATTTACTTATGATGGAGCAGACATGATCTGGAGCAGCTGTGCAGAGTAAGCAATCAGCTTCTAACTTCAGCTTGTTCAGAAAGGCCCCTTTCACACATGCGGACCGTTTGTCTGTTTTTCATTCATCCGTTGACTGATCCAAAACAAACATCAATGTATCTCTATGGAAAAACGGATGTAAGTGGATGATAATCCATTTACATCAGTTTACATTCACTTCCGTCAACATCCATGTTTTGTAACAGATCAAAGCTCTATTTTACTCGGACGAAAAATGGATGTAAACGGACAAGCAGTCGATTTTTGCATGAAAAAATGACTCCAGGACTCAAGTGGTTAAGGACTTTAGCTGGAGGGTGTGAAAAACAGATGACAAACGGATGACAAACTTCATCCGTTTTTTCGAAAAAAACTTGACTGAACTGATAAAATGATCGGTCCACATGTGTGAAAGGGGCTTTAAGCTTTGAAAATGTTCTAGCATTTGACAACTCAGTGATGGGGAAGCGGTTTCCTTTAGACCTTTTTCGCATGGACTGAAAAAAATTGCTGATACAAATGACTATTTACTGTTGTTGGTTACGTTGACCTTGTGTTGGTATAAATTTCACTTGGGAGAATACCAGAAATGGAAAGGTATAAGTACACTGTAAAAGGATCTTCTTACCTCCTGAAGATCCTTCATGTCTTGTTTGGTAAACTGGACTTTATGAGGATTTACAATTTCAACTGCAAAGGGTCTTCCTTAAAAAACCAAAAACAACCTAGTGAATATGACATGCAAATGTGGCTCAGCTGAAGTTCTAGCTGATTTTTAAAAGAAGAGGTAGCATATTATATTCATATCTAAATGCAACAACACAACCCAAAAGCTTCAATTATTTGCTTTCTGTGTTTGGAAACAGTATAATAATGGGTTACCCAAGAAGCAACCCCACACCCTGATAAAAGCTATATTTGGTACCAGGAATCCCTCCAGGCTTGCTGACGACCTTTTAAAGCTTCCCCTGATCAGGCTACCACTGGCTCCTGTTACTGTTAAGACAACCAGAAAGTTGTATTGATTTCAGCTGCTGTAGGTATTGAAGAAGGTGTTACTGTTTTCTGTGATGAATTTTTAAACTGCTTTCACACAGTTTGAGAAGCAATGTGAAAACATTTGTATACACGGTGAAGGACATAGAGGCTACCGCACAGACATCAGGCATTAAGCAATTGTATCAATCCTGAGCCAGCATCTTAGTCTAGTACGTAGATACCAGCTCTGGATAATGTCTCAACCCAAATACCTCCTAAGCAGAAAGGAACCAATGGAGCATTACAAGGGGAAGTACTTCGATATTTGAGAGATAAATAGGAACACTTTCAAAATTATACAGCATGTATGCGCCTAACGTGAAAAGCATATAATGTGATAGGTCGGCTATAGGTTAATAAAACAAACCTGTAGCGAGGAAAATAAGCGGGAAGGGGGTGGACCATTTGCTGAACTTTCTCTAAGAATATTAGCTTTCATTGTTGTACTCAGCATACCAAAACCCAATCAAAATCATCATGCGGCGATTGACCCCCCCCCCCCCCCCCCCGGAGACGGACGTGAACACAGCGATCGAACCACTTCCCTATGGGAAACGGATGGGAATGTGGCAATCGACCACAACCCCACCTCCTAAGACTCCCTGGCCAATCGGGTCACAGGAACTGCTTTCTGATTGGCCGGGAGGAGAATCAGGAAGACAATAGCGAATATTGCTATTGTCCCACAAGTGGGTGGGCTCAGAGCGCAGTGCTCTGTGCCCTGAGCCCACCCTTTTTTGAAAGCCAATAAGAGCCTCAGGCTCTAATCACATGCTTCAAGAAAAAAAAAAAAAAAACATTGAAATCCATGCGTCCGGTGCCCCGCATGTACATTAGGGGGCTGGACACATGAATAGAAAGGCGGCACCCGTGCGCCCTGCATGAGCGTCTGCCACTGGTGAAGTTGAAACGCTTCATCTGCATATTTTTTCCAGGTGTCTCAGAGAAAACTAGAGCCACTGGAAGAGCATAACAGACAGGCAACTAGATTTTTTGGACAGCGAGGTCAGGTTTCTAAAACCAATGGATTCATATTTACAGTACCTCTACCAAGGGTCCTTACGTCCACATCTTCCCTTCCAGAGGATGAAAAGTTAAAGCCTAAAAAATATTGAGACATAAACATACCATCATTATAAATTACTGTTTGCCATTTGCATTGCTTATAAAACAGCAGTACTGGCCTGCATTCTGTTATAGGGAAGTAACATGGAACTGTAGAAATGTAATGGCAATGTATATAATTGTGCCAAAAAAAAAGAAAGTTGCATTATTTTGTGTTTATATGTTTTAACTATTGCCTATATTAATTACCCCTGCATGCATTCAGAGTGGGACCCATATGTTCTTGACAAAGAGGCTCACAACAAAAGATAAGCTGTCTGTGCAGCGGAACAAATGTTAAAATGTCTTGGAGAGGGGAATTAAGTGCTCAGTCACACCACAACACTGTGGGGGAGATTAACTAAAACTGGAGCACACAGAATCTGGTGCAGTTGTGCATATTAACCAATCAGCTTCTAGGTTTTATTGTCAAAGTTAAATTGAGCAAGTTGACGTTAGAAGCTGATTGGATACCATACACAGCTGCACCAGATTGTGCACTCTCTAATTTCAGTAAATCAACCCCTATGTGTTAAAACACATGTGTTGCCATGCTTTGCATTGTGTTAAACAGCCTATTCAAAACGATTGAGCTGAAACACACCACAACGCACACAGAAACAGGGCAGGATGCATTTTCCCATGATACAATGAAAACACACAGGGCACTGTGTATTGTTCTGAACATCAGTGCAAGGCACATGTTTTAAGGTGTACTAGGATGCCATTTGCAATGACTGGCAAAGCAGGTAACAATATTGCATGTTAGTTCAGTGCAATGCTGAGAATGGGCCCTAAGTGTTTAGGATATACTGTACTTCAGGGGAGGTAAAATTATAATTAAAGCTAAATCTATTTTTCCCCATTTTGGATAGGGTAAAGGAGGGGTTTTCTTTCACTTCCTGTTCTGTACACCTCAACTGGAAAAAACAGTTATACTTTAAAGTGTGAAGAGCACCCTTTACAGATCGAAGAAACTCTGAGGGTCTACGATTTTTAAAAAGAAAAAAAAAGAAAGAAAAGCATCATCACCTGTAAGGTACAATTCCTCCGAGCCCTACTCAACTCTCTTGCAGAGCCTACAGCCTCCAACAGAATCTTCAGATCCGGCCTTACCAGGAGTAATGTGGCTCTGTCCACCACCACTTGCTGTGGTTCTATCCGCCGGCCCCTATGTCAGTACTGTGTCCTCTAGTAGACAGAGGTTACTACAGCATGTATAGGCATCCGACCTGTAAGTTAAAAGTGAACATTCTGCCAGTATTTGTAGCTCTGCAAGACACTTAATATCGGAGAAACGGGCAGTGGGACAGGTGAACATTAACACTCTTGCAGGTGATGCTTTTTATTTATTTATTTTTTTTAATCAGCTTCAGAGTCTCTTAAAACAGGTATAGAAAGTTTAGTAATGAGGCTTCTTTAAGGTGTTAATTGAGTGCCTGTGTAAGAGTTCGGAGGGGGTTGGTAGGATGTAGGATTTGGGGGAGCGTTAAGGGCTTTTTTAAGGGGTTAGATGGATGGTAAGTTTTTGGTAGGGAATGGTTAAAGTATAAGTTCACCTTTGAAAAAAAAAAATAAATGCACATCTGTTTGCAGGTAAAAAAATGTGCATTTATTTATTTTTTTTTTTTTTACTAGGCTACAAAGCATTGCACCCATAATCAGCAGATCACAGGTGCAATCTCAGACTCTTGCAGACTGTCAGTGTATTTGTCTGTTGGTACCTCATATGAGCAGGCAGTTACACACGGACAGGAAGCATCAATGAACTACCTAGAACGCTCAACAGCACCCTAGTAGTTCATTGAGAACTGCAAGCCAATAGCTCTGTGAATGAATGATGCGGTCGGGTGGGTGGAGCCTGGAGCAGTGCAGGGATAAGTTCCCACATTTGCTGCCCAACAGGATATCAGGGGGTGCAGGGCTGCTGCTAGAGTAACATGTTACACCCTGAATATGGTGTACTAATCCTTTAAGTGTTATGGAGATGTTTTCATTTAGGGGATGCTGTGCTTTTAATTTCTTGATAGGATTGCTGCGGATCTTTCACTTGGGAAAAGACTAGGAAAATTGTGAAATTACTATATACTTTGATCAGAGATATTCATTAAACAGTTTTAAAGGTGTGACACACACACACACAGTCCTCACAAAGCCCTGAACTTTGGTATACTTACTGTCAGCTTTAAAAACCACCATAAGTCGTTCTGTTATCAGCTCCTCTACAGAAGACTCCATCTTTCTCTCTCCATCAATAACCCAAGGGGTCTGTGGTAAATTCCGGGAGTACTTATTGTATCTTCCTGTAATGTGGTAATAGGTATAAAATGTCCTAAATCAATGCATTAAGCCACATCAGGCCTCATGTAATGCTGCACATAACAATCAATCACAGACCCTCTTTCATGTTTGCAGTGTACTATGGTTCCACAAACTAATGCATATCAGGTCTGACATGTATACTTTTATGCATGTCTACACCTTTCAGAGTACAGTGATATACCTGATATGCATTTCCATTTTGTTAATTGATAAACTATTACATACACTTCTGTTCCTGAAACCATTCCTAGTTTACAGCATTTTGTTCACAACTGCCTAAAACTTTTGAACATTAATAAATATATATATATATATATATATTTTATTTTTTTTTTATTTTTTTTCTCTCATTCTTTCAAAATATATTTGTCAAATGCTTTTGCTTTTACTACCAGCATAAATCACTGTGTTAACAGACAGTGCTGGGCCCCCTGTGCTTTGGACACTCTAGCAGTCACGTGGTCTGCTAAGACTATAGTCACCTGCTTGGTTGCATGAAAGTGAAAATCTGATTTTTTTTCTTTCTGCATAAGTGGTTAAAGCTGAAAACCTCTTAAAGGGAAAACATGGTACCTGCCACAAAAACTGAAGCATGATTACACTGCATGTCCACAACTTCACAGGTTGTCTTTGGAGAAGATGGTGGCCATGGGAAATGCCTAAAAAATGTAAAACAATTAAGATACATTGACCTGGTATCTAATATTGAAAGCAAAATGTTTTCTACACTTGTACTATCAACAATCTATTAGTTGCAGACATTATTAATAGTTGCTATTGGACAAGGTAAATCCTTCTGTAAGTAAATCAATTAATACTCTTAAAGTTAGCCTGTCATACATTCTAAATGTCAGAAACTAGAATTCTGCAATTGCATCCCCTGTCAATAAAAACCTATTCTGTGCCCTATTTGAGATTGCTTGCAGCATTCCATCGAGGCCACATCTTTTCTTGGTTTCAGGTCAAAGTCTCTTTGGCCCAGCCTGCAACCCCCCCTGTCCCATGACAGTGCCTCTATTGGGTAGCTAAGCCAAAGCATCATTACAGCTGGGAAACTAGCATTCACAAAGGAGAATTTATCAAAGGCAGCCCTTTAAATCAATCTCAGATGGGATACTGAAGAGGCTTTTCTGGACAGAAGTGATAGCAAGCAACCTATGCAGTGCATTTTAGCAGCACTTTTACACCGGTCATAGATGGTTCAAATCTCAGCTGGTTCAGCAGGGACCATCAAACCATCTATGGGCAGGCTGAATGTACCCAAGTTGATCCATTGATCGACTTGGGTACAACCAGTATGGTGGATTTTCGGCATGCAAGTTTTGCCAGCAGCAACAGCCACTAGCAATGATCATTGTGTTCTCCCAGCAGGGATGGCTGTTGATGGGGGAATCTAGCAATTTTGTTCCTGCAACCCGTGGCTGCCTTAAGCCAGCCATAGATGGTTTGAATGGCCAAGATTCGAAACCATGTATGGGCAGGCTGATTATACCCAAGTTGATCAATCCGTCAACTTGGGTAAAACAAGCCTGTTGGATGTTTCATGTAATTACTGCAAGCAGCTATAGCCACCGCGTGTTCTCCCGGATGGGACGGCTCCCCCCACCGGAAAAAAGGGATTTTATTATAACTTACCGTAAAATCCTTTTCTCCGAGTTCACTGACAGACGCAGTTCTTCTTGACTTTGTGGGGTTTTATGTTCGTCTTACCAGGAGTTAACTAGGCAGGGAAAGAATTCAGCTGGCCCCTCCCCTGGGGGCCGTCCTCCTTTCCTACATTAAAACCCCCCCTCACAGAGGACTCTCCAGTTTGTACACAAGCCGTACCAAAACAGAGCCCAGAGGGGTGGGTGCTGCGTCTGTCAGTGAACTCGGAGAAAAGGATTTTACGGTAAGTTATAATA
>BLSH010409522.1:551501-569450 GCA_018402905.1 Glandirana rugosa | reverse complement strand
GATACGACTAAGATAAACAAAGTCCTTTATTGACATGGTTAACGAACTAGTCACAAGGGGAATTCTAAGTAATCCTTTACTCGTAGAAGGACGGTGACATAGTGGGGTCCGGTGAACTTTTGACGACAATAGTCTAATAACGGTAAGTAGAATTCAGACATTCGACAGTTTTACTCGGGAAGACTTATAGACTCTGTTTTCGACCGGTATCTGGTGTACAACGTCCTTTCTTTTAGTGAACTAAGGGGGTAGTTGTGTCAGTGACAACTACCCCTTTAGGGAGGACTCCTCGGAGGGGCCAGCTGAATTCTTTCCCTGCCTAGTTAACTCCTGGTAAGACGAACATAAAACCCCACAAAGTCAAGAAGAGCTGCGTCTGTCAGTGAACGTAGGAGAAAACACAATAGCTCCTCAGGAGGGATTTCCCCATCAACAGTGACTGTGTTGATGGGGGAATCAAGTGATTTTCTTTCCTGCAACATGTGGTCTATGGCCAGCTTTTGTCTCAGATATTCAGAAGGGCTCATTTTGACAGCTTACAGACTTAAGATGAATGGCAATAATCTGATAACAGCAGTTTTCAAGTGGCCTGGGGTGATACAGTGGCAGGAAGATGCTCATTTCCTAATGAATCTTAAGGGGAACACTGATCAAGCAATTGGTACAGTTATTTCCTGAAACAAATAGAATCAGCATAGTATGCCTGCACTTGTCATTTCCTTCCTCCTCTCTTCTGCAGTGACAAACTTGCTCAGTCAGCAGAACCAAACACGTTTATGAAGCACCTTTTAATTTGCTGCTCTAGGTATAGTTAGGAAAGCCACTGACAGCCTGAATATCAGCCAATTCCTGCAGAAATTCGAGCTAGGTGAGGGGAAAGCTTGCAAACACCTAGAAGATCATGTCTACCTTGGAACATGCTTAGGAAAGTCTGCAATTTCAGCAAATCTACCATGCCTGTAAAAAGTACCTATTCATACCATACAGAGAACTGTATCAACAATGGGTAAAATGAGATTCTATTCATCAACCCTAACAGAAAAAAAAATAGAATTGCTGCTTTTTCAAGAAATCTTAGCTGTCAATGCAGGTTTTCCCACCAGTAACTAGAAGCATTATGCTTATTAATGCCACAACCCACATAACCATCTAAGTAGACAGATTCTGCTGGCCAGGAAAACAAGGGTTCTTTGAAGTCTGAACATCTTCCAAAAACTCAAGACAGAAAAGGCAAAATAAAGTGATTAATTTGCAGATCATTAACAAATGGTAGATACTCCTCCACATTGTTCTGTTAATAAAGTAAGCTGTACCAAGAAGACAAGTTTACAGAACTTACCTCCAGAAATCATTTTCTTTGATCTTCTCTAGAGCTTTTACAACTGCCATTCTGGTAAAGACAGACTGCAGATATAAGAACAACTAATATTAAGGTTGTTATCTAATGGGGGAAAAAAGATTTAGATCCATATATGGCCAGCTTAAAGTAGAAGTCTAGTCAAATCCTATCTAAACTTAAAATAAAACTAAAGGCAAAACTTTTGGATAGAGTGGAGATGGATTAGAACACATTTCAGTTTTTATGGCTGTATGTGCCCTATTTGTCCTATTTAACATTATCATTGAAAGTAATGTAATGTACATAGATCACCCAGAGGGGAATGCTTTTTCTCAACAAAAGTGGAGTTACTCTTTAAGGTTATTCACCTTAATGCAGTCTATGGTGAAAAAGGTGAAAAACCCTGTGTTGCAGCTGCCCCCCAGAACCCCCCCCCTTTTCCTTACCTGAGCCTGATCCAGTCCAACAATGTGCATGAGTGCAGCGGCTCCCACCGCTCTCTCTTCATTGGACAGATTGACAGCAGGTCAATCAAATCCAGTGACAGGGGAGTGGGGGGTGGGGACGAGTCCAGCGGTCTGTGTCAATAGACGGAGCAGCGGGACTCAGGAGCAAGCACACACGGGTGCCCCCAGGGAAAGCAGGCTATCCTTGGGAGCACCCAATAAAAAGGAGGGGCCTGGAGCACCAGCGGGGAACCCCTGAAGAATAGCACAGAGCAGGCAACTATAGGCAAAGCTTTATAACCACTTTAAACCTGCTCCCATCCCCCATTGGAAGTCCTATACTAACTACCCTGTAGAGCAGTGGTCCCAAAACTGAGGCCCTTTGCTTGCCTTTATCCGGCCCTTGGGGCACTATGGGCATCCAGAGAATAGGTAAGCATAATGGCTTAGAAAGGGGATAGGAGAAGTTTGAAGATGAGATTAAACTTCTGTTTTAAGCAACAACTCTAGTTTTATTAGCTTTCCCCAGTTTTACTTTTGAAATCAGTTTTCTGTGCTCAGGGTAAAACTGGGAACTTTTGGCCTGGGAGACAAACCTAAAGAGGAACATCATTCGCACCCTCGCACCCATAAAACATTTTCATACAACAGATACACATAACACAGCTTATATGTACTATCTTTTGTTTCTATAAATTATCTCCTCTGAGTTTACGTATCAAATTGTCCCCCAGCTGCACTGACACTTTCCCTGTTCTATTTCTGCCCCTGTGCCTCCAGAACCCATTGCCTACAAAACAGCATCAATTCTTCTAGATACACTTGCACACAGTTTTTGAAGGAACTCGGCAGGTAGGTTGTTCCAAATATCTTGGAGAACTAACAACAGATCTTCTGCGGATGTAGGCTGCCTCAAGTTCTTCTGTCTCTTCATGTAATCCCAGACAGACTTGATTATGTTGAGATCAGGCTCTGTGGGGGTCAAACCATCACTTCCAGGACTCTTGTCCTGCTGCAGAATACATTTTGGGTCAATCACACGCCTCCCTGATGGTATGGTATGATGGATCAGTAGCTGCCTGTATTTCTCAGCATTGAGGACACCATTGATTCTGACCAAATTTCCAACTCCACTTGCAGTAATGCAGCCCCAAACTTGCAAGGAGCCTCCACCATGCTTCACTGTTGCCTGCAGACACTCATTATAATGCTTTCCAGTCCTTCGTGAACAAACTGCCCCCTGCTACAGCCAAATATTTCATGTTTTCATGCATAGTTGAGCTTAGTCTTGTTTCCGTGTCCTATCCTGTCTGAGGGCCAAAGATCACAGGCCTCAAGAACAACAAGGTTTGGTCTTGTCCCTTGTGCACAGATACTGTTGTTGCAAATTTACATTGAGGAATATTATTTTGAAATTGTTTGACAGTTTTTAGATGCAGCTTTTCACAACCTCTGCCCATCTTTACTTCTGAGACACTGTGACTCTCTAAGAGGCTCTTTTTATACCCAATCATGTTATTGACCTGTTGCCAATTACCTAATTAGTTGCAAAATGTTCTCCCAGCTCTTCCTTGTTAGCACCACTTACTTTGCCAGCTTTTTGTTGCCCTGTCTCAACTTTTAAGACTTGTTGCTGCCATCAATTTCAAAATGACCTCATTTGTTTCTTAAAATGGTACGTTTTCTCTGTTTAAATATTTGATATATTTTCTATTTTGAATAAAATATGGGTTTATGATATTTACAAATCATTGCATTTTGGGGTTTTTTTTTGGAGATTTTACAGTGTCCCAACTATTTTGGATTTGGGGTTGTATATTGTGGGGTTCAGCTTCAACAGAGAGCTTGCAGAAAGGCAATCCGGGCCTCCAGTGAATTTAAAGGCTTCTTGCCTGTTTCTTTTAGTTGTGCTGTAGCTTGCTTGGTTTCTTGTTATTGTGCAAGTTTATGCTTATAGCCTGTTGCTGTGCAGCATTACTTTGGAGCAAGCTTTCATCAAGTCCTCCATGCCGAATTCACAATTACACCACAGTGCACCATGCCTTTAAGTGGTATAGACACAATATGCTGTCCCTTTAAGCACTGCTGATACAATCGTTCATACTCCTTATCTCAATGCATCTTTAACATCAGGTACACAGCGTAACCAGCAAATTTGTCTTTTAGAGAGGATCAGCAGAGCGACTGCTCGCATTTGAGCACCAATTGTGGGGTTCAGCTTCAAGCAGACAGCTCGCAGAAAGGTAATCCAGGCATCCAGTCGGTTTAAGGGCTTCATGCAGTGGCGGAACGATCAGGGTCGCAGCAGTCGCACTTGCGACTGGGCCCTGGAGTTTCGTTACTACAGGGAGGCCCGCTCGCCCGCCTGATGAAGGAGTTAACCCCAAAACATGTAGTTTGTACACCATTCAAGCTCTGACACCATCCTCTAGTGATTTCCACTTGCAATCTTTTTACCCCATGTCCTTAGCATACACAATCGATTGGAGCTCGCTGCAACCAGGCTGCGATCGGTCTCTACCTGGCTGGTCAGGTGCTCAGGAGTCTGGAGACCCGGAAGTAGAGCCGCAGGAGGCTCCTTTGCTCCTCTGGTGACTCGTCCATATCCAGCACTGCACACCCTTCCGGACCCCTGGGAACGCACCCGGCGTCTCTCCACCTTCTCTCTGAGTGCTCGGCACTCTGGTCTCTTGGGCTGACAGACGGTTCCTGCAGCAGACACACCTGACATCTATCCAGGATCATCTGCTCTCCCTCCCCTAGGTACTTTCATCATCCCAGAGTTCTCCTTTACACCCCTGAATGCTCATTGTGCCTGCACCATCCATCAGGCAGCACGGGTAGAGGGTCAGCCATTCATCTACTGCTCCAGGCTTCTCATCTCATTGTGGCCACAGCGAGTCCCCTGTGTGTATAAGGCTGTTACACTTTTGGCTTGTTTGTTTTTATTGTATTCCTCACTTAATCTTATTTTGCATCTGCTGGACAGCTCCAGTAACTGTGCATCTTATTTCAATAAAATGTTACATGCCATTTAAGGTCCATCATTACTGATTTTATAACCCTCCCTTGGATCCGCAATCTCTCTATGCGTTTAGTATTCTTCCCCATCACTACCACCACCGCTTGCTGCCACTCACCCCAGCCCCATGCTTCAGGGGGCCAATGCCTCACCCCTGTACACCTGGGTAGGAGGAGGGGCAGCATATGGAGGAAACAATGCCCTTCATTTTCCTCCTGCAGTCACTAAAAGTTTACTTCTCTCCCTCCTGCCGGCATTCAGCGGCCACAGGAAGAAAATGGAGGGGAACGGTTCCTCCATATGCTGCCCCTGCCGTTGCTCATATCCAGGTGTACAGGGGTGACACATGGGCCCCCTGAAGCATGAGGCTGGGTCGGCCCAGGGGTCAGGGGAGCCCTTCATGGTTTCTAGCACCGGGGCCCTGAAGGTTATAGTTACGCCTCTGGCTTCCTGCCCTTTTTTATTGGTTAGTGTTGCAGCAAAATAAGACCCAACACAAGAAGCTCCTTCACAAGGGTAATAGTCACAGTCAACAAAAGTCAGACAAAAATTTATTAAGGCTCCTGGCTAGTAGCGAGACAACACTGGCTCTGCTTCAGATCTGCAGACATGTTTCATCACAGCCTGCCTGCATTCTTTCCCCAACAACTGATTAACCCAGGGAAAATACATATTATACCCCGGGTGGGGAACAAAGTGTGGCCAGCGCTTAACCCCCTGCATCCTGATATAGACCTTTCACTGCCACCCATTTATCTCATGAACTGCAAAATCCTATGCAGCAGATACACTCCATCCACAACTGACAGGGGCTGTTTGTCTATCGATATATATCTTTTTTTTTTCTTTTTTCAGGTCTCTATAGAGATGTTCAACAGGGTTAAAGTCTGGGCTCTGGCTAGGCCACTCCAGGACCTTCAGAGTTGTCCCTAAGTCACTCCTGTGTTGTCTTGGCTGTGTGCTTAGAATTGTCATCATGTTGAAAGGTGAACCTTTGGCCCAGTCTGAGATCCTGAGCGCTGTGGAAAAGGTTTTCATTGAGGATATCTCTGTACTTTGCTCCATTCAACTTTCCCTGAACCCTGACCAGTCTCCCAGTCCCTGCTGCCGAAAAACATTCCGACAGCATGATGCTGCCACCATCATGCTTCACTGGTATTGGGCATGAGGGGCGTCTGGTTTCCTCCAGACATAATGTTTAGAATTTAGGCCAAACTGTTCAATCTTGGTTTCATCACACCATATAATCTTGTTCCTGACAGTGGAGAGTCCTTCAGGTGCTTTTTTCCAAAGTCAAAGCAGGCTTTTATGTGTTTTGCATGGAGGAGAGGCGGGTTCTTGGTCACCTCTCTTACTAAGGCCCTTCTCCCCCGATTGCTCAGTTTAATCGGGCGACCAGCTCTTGGAAGAGTCCTGGTTGTGCCAAACTTCTTCAATTAAAAATTATGGAGGCCATAGAGCTCTTGGGAACCTTTAGTGCAACTGAAATTTTTGTAGCCTTCCTCATATCTGTGCCTTGCAATAATCCTGTCTATGAGCTCTGCAGGCAGTTCCTTTGACCTTATTGCCTTTGCTCTGATACAGCATGCATTGTCAGCTGTGAGGCCTTTTATAGAGTGGTGTGTGCATTTCCAAACCATGTCCAATCAATCTGATTTACCACAGGTGGACTCCAATCAAGGTGTAGAACATGTCAGCATAGATCAAGAGAAATGGGAGGTACCGAAAAAAAAAAAGAATTATTGTATTGTGTTGTAATTCATTTCATTTCAAAGCATGCATGGTCTAGGTCACTCGATTTTTTTTCGGACAAATATTGTACTGATTAAACGAAAATTGTTTCTTCTGGTATCGTGCAAGAACAATTTTGCTTGTCCCTTTGGATAATTTTGCATAAACTGTCGTCATTGGCTCTCGAAAACTATGTACTAACGATCAGATTATTGTATGATCACTTCGATAGTGGTATTTTCCATCAGATTTTCTCATTGTGTGTACTAGGCATTGGATTCCAGTTCCTGCCTGGCCAATAGCAGATTGATGGCCAGGCGGATGCTTTCCCGTCATATGACGTCCTGTCAGGATGCGGCAATTGCGTGGCTGCGGGGCCATGCAGCGGCACGATCTGTCACTGGCCGTGTGCACGGGACACAGCCGATGACCGATCAGGGTACCAGTTCGCTGCTGGCACCATGTGACCACGTGGCGAATCACAGCAGGTCACATAACAGTTGTACACAATGGATGGCTTCCTTTCAAGGCATCCGATGTATACAAATGTATTGCTCTGATTGGTCAATTTGAGCACATGGTACAGACAGGGCCAATCACAGCCCTTTTGCACCATGTTATTAGCTTTGACCAATCACAGCTAATCACAACAAAACAGACCGAATGAATCCGTTTCATTCACTAAAGTAAAATGCTTGCTTATTGCAATGTCATTGCTATAAGCAAACAGAATGTGCAAAACAAAATGTGCAAAAAAAAAAAATCATAATTACTTCACCAGAGCAGTACAATGTTACTATGGTAACATTATAATGCTCTGGTCACGTTGTGTTAAAAAATAAATCGTAAAAAAAATAAAATGTAATAAAATGAAAAAAAAAAAGAGAGAACATTTTTTTTTTTCGTACTGTCACCAGTCTCCCTGATCACCACCACACCCGGTAAATGATGAAGCTTTACTGCACTGGTGACCGTATGTTCACCAGTGCAATTTATTTCTTGGTTTAAGCCGATATATGTTCTTCTACATATTTTTGGTAAAAAAAATAAATAAATAAATGTAAAAAAAAAAAAAAAAAAAAAAAAATTCGCAAAAGGCTTATATTGATTGGATTGCGCAAAATTTATCACGTCTACAAACTATGGGACTAATAGATTTAAGGCATTTTAATTATTTTTTTCTTTACTAGTAAATGCAGCGATCTGCGATTTTTATCGGGACTGCGACATTGCCGTGGACAGAACAGACACTTTTGACACTTTTTTGGGACCAATGACATTTATACAGCGATCAGAGCTTTAACCACTTCAGCCCCGGAATGATTTACCCTCTTCCTGACCAGAGCACTTTTTGCGAATTCAGCACTGCGTCGCTTTAACTGACAATTGCACGTGCGACGTTGTACCCAGAAGAAATTGATGTCCTTTTTTTCTCACAAATAGAGCTTTCTTTTGGTGGTATTTGACCACTTCTGCGTTTTTTTTTTTTTTTGCGCTATAAACAAAAAAAGCGACAATTTTGATAAAAAAAAACAATATTTTTTTACTTTTTGTAATAATACACATCCAAAAAAAAAAATATATAAAAAAAAAATGTATTAATCAGTTTTGGCCGATATATATTCTTCCTCATATTTTTGATGAATAAAATCGCTAAAGCGTTTATTGATTGGTTTGCGCAAAAGTTGCCACATTTACAAACCTTTTTTTACTGTTTATATTTTTTACTGGTAATGGCGGTGATCTGCGATTTTTATCGGGACTATGATATTGCAGCGGACAGATCGGACATTTTTGACACTTTGACCACTGACATTTATACAGCAATTTTAAAATAGCCACTGATTACTGTATAAATGTCACTGGCAGGGAAGGGGTTAACTGTGTTCCCTAGGCATGGTCTAACTGTGTGGGGGCCGGGCTGGCAGGGGCATGACAGATCTAACTGATCCCGATGACAGGGATCAGTAGATTGCGGTCACGCCCACTGACAGAACGGGGAACCGCCGTGTTTACATCGGCGGCTCCCCGTATGTCCTCTTTAGAAGGCGATTGCGGGTCGCCGGCGGACATAGAGTCTGCCTGACTCGCGGCCACACTCAGGCAGAGTGTGGCGGGCACGAGCACGCGCCGGCATGCGCCCGCCTGCAACTGCAGCTGTGCCGATCACCATTTATAGATGGCGATCTGCACAGCGGAGGCAACTTGCCGCAGTAAATCTACGTGGGGCGGTCGGCAAGTGGTTAAATAGCCACTGATTACTGTATAAATGTCATTGGCAGGGAAGAGGTTAACACTAGGGGGCAATCAAGGGGTTAAGTGTTCCCTAGGTAGGTGTTTCTGACTGTGGAGGGACTGTAGTGACTGGGGGTGTAGAGACAAAGCTGCTCCCGATTACTGGGAACAGCAGATCTCTCTCCAATTCCATGTCAGAACGGGGATCTGTTTGTTTACATTAACAGATCCCCATTCTGGCTCTGTGAGGAGTGACCACGGGTGGCCAGCCACGCGCATTGGCTCCAGAGACTTGCAGCGGGCGTGCGCCCCCTACATTCTCTTAAAGCGCAAGCCGCACAGCTACGGCGTTTTGCACAATAGAGCCAACCTGGCGCTGTCAAACAGCAGCGGCTGGTCGGCAAGTGGTTAATAAATACTTTAGACTGTCTAATTTCCAAAGAGGGGTTATTTGAGGGATATCTGTACTGTCCTGGCACTATAGGGCCTCAAGAACACATCTGCTTTACAAATCCAAGAGGAAAAGGACTAATTTCAACCATTTATAATGACCTGACTACATCCAATTCTGCTGACAGATTTTCATATATGCAGAGATGGGAATCGGAATTGAATGTACAACTGTCCTTCTCTGATTGGACATCTATGTGGATAAACCTACGAAAAAGCACCAAATCCCTCACAATAAGATATTATATTATACACCTTCCCACTTAAAGCGGTTTTCTACCCATTTAAAAAAATAAATAAATAAATAAATAAAAACCTGCAAGACAATAGCATAATGAGCTAGTATGCACCGCATACTAGCTTATTATGAAATACTCACCTTGGAATGAAGATCCGTCAGGGCTGCTCGGTCCCCTCTGAGGGAGCGGACATCTTTCCTCGGATCTTGCTTGCGGGTACGCGGCTCCGGCGCTGTGACTGGCCGGAGCAACAATACGTCACTCCCGTGCATGCGCGCAGGACCCGTCTTTCCAGCAAGGTCCGGCCCTATTGCCGGGCCTTTGCCGGGACATACACGGCGCATGCGCCGTAACACCGAAGCTCTTTAGAGGGGGAATATCTCCTAAACCGTATAGGTTTAGGAGATATTCATTTTACCTACAGGTAAGCCTTATTATAGGTTTACTTGTAGGTAAAAGTCAGAAAATAGGGTAGACAACCGCTTTAAAAAGAATCTTTCCTGAAGTTTCTACAAATTGTTTTAGGGGATGCTCTGTCCCTGGTACCTTCTTACATATCTTCTGGTGTTGTGATGGACTATCCCATACTTGAAAAGAGGTCCTTACCCTCAGCAATAAACTAATAGGTAGCGATGTCACATTGTCTCACCTTAATTGCTTATTATTCCAAAGTATACCAGATTTACACCCACTACTAACACAACTAATTCACACTATATGTGTAGCTACGCATTGGACGATGGCTCTCCACTGGAAGGAGACAACAGTACCGTTCTCACAAATTTTATCAAGAATTGAGGAAATTAGAATAATGGAAAATATCCACCACTCCATAAATAACATCAAAAAACTCTTTGAATCGAAATGAGAACCATGGCTTATTTATAAAAAATTATATATATAGAATTTTTATATACAGTACCTACAGTCAGGTCCATAAATATTGGGACATCGACACAATTCTAATCTTTTTGACTCTATACACCACCACAACTGTGAAAGCTTTTTTAGATGTTGTTTGTCAAACTCTAATCTGGCCTTCCTGTTTTTGAGGCTCACCAATGGTTTACATCTTGTGGTGAACCCTCTGTATTCACTTTGGTGAAGTCTTCTCTTGATTGTTGACTTTGACACACATACACCTACCTCCTGAAGAATGTTCTTGATCTGGCCAAGTGTTGTGAAGGGTGTTTTCTTCACCAGGGAAAGAATTCTTCGGTCACCCACCACAGTTGTTTTCCGTGGTCTTCTGGGTTTTTTGGTGTTGCTGAGCTCACCGATGCGTTCTTTCTTTTTAAGGATGTTCCAAACAGTTGATTTGGCCACACCTAATGTTTTTGCTATCTCTCTGATGGGTTTGTTTTTGTTTTTTCAGCCTAATGATGGCTTGCTTCACTGATAGTGACAGCTCTTTGGATCTCATATTGAGAGTTGACAGCAACAGATTCCAAATGCAAATAGCACACTTGAAATGAACTCTGGACCTTTTCTCTGCTTCTTGTAATTGGGATAGTGAGGGAATAACACACACCTGGCCATGGAACAGCTGAGCAGCCAATTGTCCCATTACTTTTGGCCCCTTAAAAAGTGGGAGGCACATATACAAACTGTTGTAATTCCTACACATTTCACCTGATTTGGATGTAAATACCCTCAAATTAAAGCTGAAAGTCTGCAGTTAAAGCACATCTTGTTTGTTTCATTTCAAATCCATTGTGGTGGTGTATAGAGCCAAAAAGATTAGAATTGTGTCCATGTCCCAATATTTATGGACCTGGCTGTATATAATTGATGTACCCCAATCTTTTTTTTTTGTTTGTTTTTCCTTTCCTTAGTTTTATTTTTTGTTATCTTTTGTATTGTTTATTCAATAACATGAAATATAGTTCAATACAAATTTATCAAACAGTAAGGGCCGTTAACACATAGGCGATCCGACTTCAAGGGCGACTTTGCCAGGCAACTTCGAGGCAACTTAAGGCAACCTCAAGGCAACTTGAGGAAGTAAACCCTAATGAGGTTTACTTCCTCTATGTTACCCTGGAATGTAAAAGCATAATGGGCTAGTACGCATCGCATATTAGCCCATCATGTGTCACTTACCTGCATTGGAAGTCAGCGATGTCCCCGCTCCAGGCCACATCCATCTTCTGCCCCTCTTCCTTCCGGGGCCACAATCTCCGGCTCTGTAACTGGCCGGAGTCTCGTGGCGTCACTCCCACACATGCGCGCAGGAGTCGCCAGTCACGGCAGGATCTCAGTGAAGGAACACACAGAGGCCATTTCTTCACTGCGCATGTGCCCGGTGATGTAGGCTCATCACAGTACACTGCATATCTCCTATACCGTGCAGGGTACCTACAGATAAGCTTTATTATAGGCTTACCTGTAGGTTAAAGTGGTTGTCACGGGTTGACAACCACTTTAAGGCAACTTCGAGATGGCAACTTCAAACTGGACTATGCAAGGCGACTTTACCTGTGGCTAATCAGAGAAGGGAGGGAGGGGGTTGCCTGGGTAATTCACTGTGTAAATTATTTTCTTTTTCCTGTAAAGTCACTTCAATATAAATAAAGGATCCGACCTTAGACGACTTCCATTGATATAGGCACAAGTCGGATAGAAGTCGCCTTGAAGTAGTACAGGAACATTTTTTGAAGTCGGAGCGACTTCAGTAGTGTATAAAACGGCTCTCATTTATTTCAATGGGATTTCTGATGTCAAAGTGACTTGGGGGGACGTGGAGCAACAAGTTGCGGCAGTGTGAACCGGCCCTAATAACTTTCTTTACATGATGAAAAAAATAATATATAAGTTTTGCTATTCATTAACATTTAAGAATGTCATTTCTATTCAAACTATACATATATATGTTCCATACGAATGTTATGACTTATGTTTTATGTAAAACAATAACTCTTTTCAATAAAAAGATTGTGAACAAAAAAAAAAAAAAAAAGAAAGAAATGAGATAGGCCGTCAGTACATCAGGACTGATCAATTTTCAGATACATACCATAGTTTGTGAACTCTATAACTTTCACATAGACTAAATACACAGAGATTTGGGTTATTTTCACCAAAGAAATGTAGCAGAATACATTCTGGGCTAAATTTATGGAGAACAATTATTTATTTGGAAAATTTTATAACAGAAACTTTTTTTTTTTTACATTTTCAGTCTTTTTTTTCATTTATTTAGCAAAAAAAAAAACCCAGTGGTGATTAAATAGGACCAGAAGATTTATTTGTGTGAACAAAATGATAACAATGTAGTTTGGGTACAGTGTTGTATGACCGTGCAATTGTCATTCAAAGTGCGACATTGCTGAAAGCTGAAAATTGGCATGGGCAGGAAGGGGGTAAAAGTGCCCAGTGTTGAAATTGTTAACCCTCCCACTCCATTCAGCTTTGCAAATGCTAAAATCTATTTGGCCCTGCCAATAAAGTATATTTTTATATCAAAATCTGAGAGAAACACAGAAAGGAATAAAAGAAAATAAAGAAACTGAAAGGAAAGGAAAGAAAGATTGACACAATATCAAGTATTTTCCAGAAGGCACAGGTTTGGGCACACATCTGTACCCAGAATGTGTTTTTTTTCCCCATCAACTTCCACTTACTTGTTTATTCTTAGCAGGTTTGAAACAGTCCCTGCACACGGTGGCTCTAAGAACAAATAGATAGTAATGTATGATTGTCAATAAGGCAACTGTTACATTTTATTTAAAAATTACAATCTCTGTTTCAATTTTCTTTTTCTGTTTCAAATAACTTTTTTGAAAATCAAAAAGTATCAACTGACATCCCGATGAATCTGGCACTTCAGATGGGGGAAACTGATCATGCAAAATCCATTCTTAGTTAGTAAAACGTAACTAGCAAAAAGAGATTCTAGTTTTAAAACGTAAAAATATGAAAATAACCTCATTGCAGGGAATGTACCACTACCACTAATTATGATACAAGTAGTCCCAGTATCGTGCCCTGAATCCATTCGGTTACGGTCAATGTGGAATAAAACAGCTCCTAATTATATTTCCAAATAGTCTGTTGAAAATAATAAATATTATAAATACATATTATTTGTTCACTTTCTTTCCTGCTTCCCTTTTAATTGGGACGAAAGAAACATTCAGTTCGGAAACCAGACAACTCCACCAAAACCACTGTGAAGATTGACAACGGTACAATAATGATTTAAAGAAGTCTGTGTCACAGTATACAGCACCATGTTTCAGCAGTGGAACAATGGGATCGGGCTGAACGCTGCTCAACCATTCACAAGACGCTTTGTAATTTTCTGAATGAATACAAGGCTGGTGGGCGGATGACATCCTGATCTACAACTCAGCCAACCAAAGGTAGCCTTGTAT
Source organism: Glandirana rugosa (assembly GCA_018402905.1). NCBI lineage: Eukaryota > Metazoa > Chordata > Amphibia > Anura > Ranidae > Glandirana > Glandirana rugosa. The sequence continues at coordinate 555,612 of BLSH010409522.1, read as the reverse complement.
TCATTTAGAAAATACAAAGCTTCCTGTGAATGGCTGAGCAGCTCTCAGCAGGACTCGATTTTGTTCTAGGAGCAGGACAGGAAGTCCCTGTACTGCTGCCAGAAGACATCACTGTAAATTGTATGTAGCTGAGGCAATGGGTGCATCTGTTACTTTAAAGTTACAGTAAGCTAGAGTTCAGCTTTAAGACTTATCTTAAAGTTAAAGCTGCTCCTGTCTCTTTAATGTGCAATTAGCAGCATGGTGCTTTTGCTTTTTAATGTATCCCTCTGTATCCCCTAAAATACCTGTTTGATAATGCCAGGTCATGACTTCCCCCCTGTGTACTGACTCCCCCTGTATCTTGAGAGCCCCGTGGTCTATGCAGTCTGTCACTCCCAGCTCTCCTATCTCCTGTGGGCCTGTCTTCAACTCCCCCTCCTCCCTCTGGTAGCTACTCCTCTCTGCTCTTATCTATATAGATAACACAGCAGGGCTCTCTCTCTCCAGCTGATGTCAGCAGCAGTGCTCAGCCCCTCCCTCAGGAATTCTGAGCTGAGAAAGAAAAGCTAAAAAACGACAACTGATCCTAGTAAGAAGGTGTGTTATCTATACAGAGAAGTGTATATATATATATATATATATATATATATATATATATATATATATATATGTGTGTGTGTGTTATAACACAGACACAGGGCAACTTATGATAATACAGAGCGGATGGGAACTTTTTATACAAGTGGCTTAACAAACACTTTAAAGTTGACCCAAATCTGTCATGCTTAAATAATTCACAATAGGCATCTGACAAAAACACACGAGCATAGGTTGTGTTCAATAAATAACAAATAATAAAATGAAGCAGAAGATCCAGATTAGCTGCTGAAGAGCAGAACTTTATCCATAATTTCATAGAATATAATGTTCTTTAGCAAGGAACATACATTTCACATTATATTTACGCTACCAAAATTAGTGTGTGCTGTAAATTGCCTGCAGCATTGCTCATGTTTCTTGTTGATGGAGGCTGCCATTTTGCTGAAGCCCAGAGCCCCTGAGCAGCAGTGAATCAAAGCGGGACTAACTCATTAAAATCCTATAAGATGCATTCCCCTAAGATGTATCCTATAAGATGCATTCATTGGGTAAGAAACTGAGTGCCGCAGTTGCTTGAATGAAATAGCTGGTAGGATAGAGTCCTCCATCCTCCCATAGGGGAGACATCTGTTTACTTTCTGTCTTGGTGACATTTTTTTTTTTTTAAGTAGAGTGGGATGTGTTAGAAGCTCTGTCAGGTTTTACTACCGTTTGTGCCTCTCTGCTCTGGTGGCTGTTCCAAATGGTGCTGAATGTAGCTGGGATTTTCTTCTAGTGAAAATTGAAGTTGCCCTTTAATTGTTATTGTTTCACACTCTATTCATCATCTATCTTTAACTACAATACTGATCGCCGATTATCATCTATGCACTCTTAGAATTTGCATTGCTGTATTTGTATCAGTAATTTAATGTGGGTTATTTTTATACATTTTATTTCCTCACGTGAACTCATGACTCAGGGCATAGTTATTATCTGACATAAGAAAATGTCAGCTTTGTTCCTCTTCCTCTTGGAATCCCAAATTAATAATCAGCCAGTGCCTGATTTTCTTTCACTTCTGTGCTTTTGTGTTAGTCAATATCAGATTTAGGCCCCTTTCACACTCCGTGCAGAGACTGACCTGTCACAGCTCCATTCTCCTCTATGGATGATCGGATGAACACGGACTGTCTGTCCGTGTTCATCCGATCCGATCCGCCAGACGGATGGAAAATAGGGTTTCCATCCGTCTGTTTTTGGCGGATCGGGTGTCAGCGGACATATCACCACTGACATCCGTCGCTCCATAGAGGACAATGGAGCCTCCTTTCGGGTCCACCTGAAAAACTGACAGGCGGACCCGAACGATCCGCGCGTGTGAATGAGCCCTAATGTACTTACCTGCAAATACTGGTTGTCAACATCTGGTTTAAAATAAATATGTAATAAATTTCAGCTTACCAATCTTTAGATGTGGAAGCTGCATTCGTTTTATTTTTGCATTTTTTTTCTTATTAAACCCAAAACAAAAAAATGTGTAATATTGCAGCTTACCAATTTTTACATGTGGTGGCTACATTTGTTTTCTTTTTATTTTTTTGTAGGCTTTTTTTCTTTTATTTTTACCAGGTGATCTGTCCAGTAAGTCTGTTACTTTTCAATTTCCATTTACCAGACCAAGCTGTCCAGCAAACATGGCAGTTAATGTAAAAACTTTAAGCCAAAATTAAAAAAAAAAAGTGTTAGCTCTAGTTCTGCTTTAACTTGTTTGCCCTAGCGCATCTAAAGCCATCTACACTCTAGTAGAATTTTGTTCAAAAATTTTCATTCAAAAAATGTTTGTTCAATTTTCTGGTCAAATCAAACATTTATTTTTTGACCATAGTGACAAAAAGATTTTAAGAAGGAGGATGGAAAATAGGCAATCTTTTTTCAGTTTTTAGGATGTATTTGTAACTATGATCAGATTAATTTAATTTGCCAGTGTTTTTAAAAGCCTTGCTCCTGTGTATAGTTTGTACTAAAGGTTCATGGGTTTGGACTGACTGAAATCAACACACTCTTTTAGTAGACTGGACAAGCTTTTCTCAACATTCACAATATTAATTGTATTTCCTAATAAAACAGTTGGCTACAAGAGGTAGCATTTATAAAATAAATGTATGTATGTATTTCATATGTATATGAAATGCAATAATCAAAATACCAGGTAAATGCTACATGACATATGTAGCTACTGAAAACACACTGCATAAGGGCTGCCCAGAGAGAGGCTTAAAGCGGTTGTAAACTTCAGACATGAAATATGAACAAAGCATATCCCTCTATAGTGTGTTCTTGTCTCAATCAAGAGGACTAAGTGTTTTTTGTGTCTGCTGCTTTGTTCCTCTGCTATCAGCATGAATCACTTCTGACAAGTTTCCAAGACACAAAGAGAAAAATGATGACAGGGGAGGGATCTCCAGATGATTGACAGTCTCAGCTCTGCTCCTGTGTGCTGTGTGGTGGAAGGTGTGTCCCTTCCCTCCAATCAGCTCTCAGAGCTTTCCTCACTGAGCTCTGCAGAATGTAACGTCAGCCCCCTATTTTTCTGAACACTCCGAAGAGCTTTATAAATTCTGCACTTTGAACGGCTGTAGAGAAGTGAAGATTGCAGGTAAACAGGTAAAACTTGTAGGAGGATTTGTTTCTTCTCTGTGTATCAGCCGAGACCAGTCGCTTTACTGGGTATATGTAAGGGTTTACAACCACTTTAAATCATCACCCTCCCTCAAGTGCCCAGCAACTTTTATTTGTTGGAGAATATGTTAGCTTTTAGCATGTTCCAAAAATGAAAGAAGCATGGAGATTCAAACTACAGTTCAAAATTGTCTATTTCCATAAAATGCTGGCACCCTAAGACCACATATACACTCTTAGATTTTCTGCAGATTTTTGTCTTCAGATTTACCAAAACCATATAATATGAGGTCAAACCTTAAATCGGAGTTCCACCATTTTCTATGTTTATTAAAAGTCAGCAGCTACAAAAAGTGTTTAACTTCCTCCCGCCCGCGCCATAGCCGAATGACGGCTACAGCGCGGCTCTAAAATGCCGTCAATAGACGTCCTCCCATTTGGCTTGTGCTGGGCGCGCTCCCGCGGGCGCGAGCGGCACGTGCACGCGGCGCTCGCGCCCGCGGGAGCGTGCCCGTGGGTCGGGCGGACCCAATGTCCGCCGGAGACCCGCGATCTCCTTTCAGAGAGGAGGAACGGGGAACCGCCGAAGTAAACACGGCGGTTCCCCGTTCTGTGAATGGGGCATGACAGATCAACTGATCCCTGTCACTGGGATCAGTTAGATCTGTTATGCCCCGACCAGCCCCGCCCCCCCACAGTTAGAACACACCCAGGGAACATTGTTAACCCCTTCACTGCCCCCTGCTGGTTAACTCCTTCACTGCCAATGACATTTATACAGTAATCAGTGGACATTTAAATTTCTGATCGCTGTATAAATGTCATTGGTCCCAAAAATGTGTCAAAAACGTCTGACATGTCCCCCCCA
>BLSH010409522.1:532332-547676 GCA_018402905.1 Glandirana rugosa | reverse complement strand
TGGAGAGTGTGTTGCTGGTGTTCACCCCCTTCATGTCCATCTCCCGTGGGGGGATTGCTTTGGGGGCGTTGGTTTGACATTTTGTAATAAAAATGATTTTTTAACTTTTACAATTGTGCACTCTCCATGGGTAAGGTGGTTGCTTTTCTTTTGGGGTGTCTCAGAATTTTTTGTGGATAGTATTATATTGACCATATAAAATAAGTATTGCATTGTCACATAAAAAGGTTAAATCAATAAACTAACAAATAAAGTCCAAGTGTTAACTGAAAAAAAGTCCCCCATGAAGGAAAGTTCTAAAATCCAAAGTGCACAAGCCACCATGTGAGAAAAAGAGGCAGCTTACCAGAGGTTTAGACTTCACATTATGAGAGGTCTAAAACCACATTTAAACGACACAAGATCCCTCAGGGATGGATGGATGGCTTCAATCTCCTTAGCCTCTTCTCTTAACCCACAGTGCCTCAGATCGCCCTCCTAGAGGTATTATGCCACAGGATGATCACATAATTATTCACTAGATCCACTCTCACCACCAACGGTACATACCAACGAAAAGACAAATCCCATAGTGAGGTACTGTATAAATCAACTTATAAAACCAAGCAAAATTACTCAAACAGAAGGCAATAGGAGCATTTCAAATCACATCGCCAATGCTCTGGGTGGGCGTGATCGCGTCACTGCTATTCATGAGCAGAGAATAGTGGTGACATCACACCTGCCCAGAGCATTGGCGGTGCAATCTGAAATGCTCTTATTGCCTTGTTTGTAATTTTACTTGGTTTTATAATAAATTAATTTATACAGTACTTCACTATGGGATTTATCTTTTACTTGTTATGTACCGTTGGTGGTGAGAGTGGATCTAGTGAATAATTATAAGATCATCCTATGGCATACTACCTCTAGGAGAGCGATCTGAGGCACTGTGGGTTGAGAGTCTAAGGAGATTGAAGGCATCCATCCATCCATCCTTGAGGGATCTTGTGATTTAAATGTGGTTTTAGACTTCTTATAATGTGAGGTATAAATATCTGGTAAGAGGCCTCTTTTTTCTCACATGGTGGCTGGTGCACTTTGGATTTATCAAGAATTTTCCTTCATGGTGAACTTTTTTTCAGTTAACATTTGGACTTTATTTATTCGTTTATTGATTTAAGCTTTTTATGTGACAATGCAACACTTATTTTTTATGAGTTTTCTGGATATCTGTGTGTAATATCAGTGAGTGCTGCTGTCATCACTGCATATTATTAGATATATGATTTTTTTTTATTCTTTATTTTTTTTTACACGTACTGATGTGTGCTTAACGCAGGAGATATATATCTCTATCTCTCTATATCTATACACTATATTGTCAAAAGTATTGGACTTGAACTTTAATGGCATTCCAGTCTTAGTCTGTAGGGTTCAATATTGAGTTGGCCCACCCTTTGCAGCTATAACAGCTTCAACTCTTCTTGGAAGGCTGTCCACAAGGTTTAGGAGTGTGTCTGTGGCAGGGGTGCCCAACCACTGGCATGGCCTGCGGTGCCCTCTGATGTGACCCACTACTTCCTGCTCTGGAATGGCGGATCGGCAAATCCAGATTGAGGGTTCCCGACCCACCATCCCCGCGCGTCAGTGTGAAGAATGGAGCCGGTGCTAGAGGGAGCAGAGCCGATGCTTCTTGTATAGCGGCGGCTACTTCACAGGCATGAGTAATACCAAATGTACTCTGCCTGTGACAGCAGAGATATAGGAAGCATTGGCTCTGCTCTCTACTGCAGCCTCATACTTCCTCCAGCAGTACCATTCAGCAGTACCCCCAGCAGTATCCCTAGCAGTACCATTCAGCAGTACCAGCCAGCAAGACCCACCAGCTGTACCAGCCAGCAGTACCCATCAGTAGTACCAGCCAGCAGCACCCGCCAGTAGTACTAGCCAGCAGTACCCACCAGTAGTACCAGCCAGCAGTACCCGTCAGTAGTACCAGCCAGCAGTACCCGCCAGCAGTACCCGCCAGCAGTACCCGCCAGCAGTACCCGCCAGCAGTACCAGCCAGCGGTACCCGCCAGCGGTACCAGCCAGCGGTACCCGCCAGCAGTACCAGCCAGGGGTACCCGCCAGCAGTACCAGCCAGGGGTACCCGCCAGCAGTAACAGCCAGCGGTACCCGTCAGCAGTAACAGCCAGCGGTACCCGCCAGCAGTACCAGCCAGTGGCACCCGCCAGCAGTACCAGCCAGTGGTACCAGCCAGCAGTACCCACCAGCAGCACCAGCCCTGGAGGACATCCAGCAACAGCCACCAGCCATACCTGCCTGGGAAACAGCAGCAGCCAGCGGTACCTGCAGGAATCCTGAGGAAGAAGTCAAGATTGAGGTCAGTTGAGGTGCAGGTAAACCGCAGTGCATCAGTGTGAAAGCAGCCTTAAGCCCTTTTCACGTGATTGGCCAGATCGCGTCCGCCTGTCCATTTTTCAAGCGGACCCAAACGGACTCTCCATTTACCTCTATAGAGCGGTATATGTAAACTGACTGGTGTCCTTTTACACCCGCCTATCTCCAATGCGAACTGCTTAAAAAAAACAGAAGGGAATCTGTTCCCTTCTGTCTGGGCTGATCAGATCGGAGGGCCCATAGAGTAGAGTGGGCTGTGTCCGTGTCTGCTCTGCATATGCAGAGTGGACGCTGACCTGTCATCTGCCCACTAGGCTCATTGTGGCCCGCGACTGGTTTCCAAGTCACTAAAGTGGCCCTCGCTCTTCAAAAGGTTCTATGGGTATGTTTGATCATTCTTCCAGAAGCGCATTTGTGAGGTCAGGCACTGATGTTGGATGAGAAGGACTGCCTCGCAGTCTCCACTCTAATTCATCCCAAAGGTGTTCTATTGGGTCGAGGTCATTTATCTATCTATATACACACACATATACATACAGTATAAACATGCAAACAATCACAGTATCATTTTGACCACTTGGACCACATATGACGATTGTGAGTCGGCATGCAGTCCTAATGTGGGGCACTCCTGGCATAACTGTTTGTAGTTAATATGCAACACAACACCCATAGGAACAGGTAACTACTAAACGGCACACATGCTACAGCAAGAGTAAATGGGACACTTATACAGCCTTGTAAACAGGGTCAGAATTATAGGTGGAACATGGACCTGGCAATGGTTAGTAGGGAGATGCACAGCTGATAAAAGTTTGAATCACACCGTTGTAGACTATTTATAATTATCAACCACAAGAAATTATATATGACTCATGCAGTTATTAATTCTAGTTTAAGTATATATTTTCTAATGACTAATATTGTAAACGCCCTTTACAGTACTTTCCCTAGTTTACTAATGAGATGTATTTGGTGGGGATGCTGTAGTAAAACCAACAGTGTCAAAGCACTGCTGCAGTGTCACTTACAGGAAGTGGCAGTCCTCGTCAGTTTCTCGGTGACAAAACACCACCCCGACTTCAAATGCACTCTAAAAACAAAACAACAAAATATATACAGTATATAGATCAGTAATAAGAATTAGTTAAACAAGCATGGGGAGCAAACTCAGAATGATCATGCCTGCACAACAAAAGAGGAAACCGATCTCATGTCACATTATATCACACCACAAAAGTAAAAGAAGTATCAAGAAGAGGAACATCAAGTAAACATCTAACATGAAATAATAAATAAGTGCATTCTGTGAAACAATAAGTAAAGCTGAACGTCAGGTAAACAGATACACAGATGAAATGTATATGGTCCCATTACCACTGCCCTGGGACTAAACCAGTTTAGTGTGCAGGCAGCAGCTGTTTTGGGCTGCAGTTCCGTGCAGAAGAGGCGGTGTGACGCATGTTTTATCGCATCACACAGCTCCCTTTTTTATTTGTAACTTTATGTGAAGTGCAAAAGTGACACTTCAAGTCACTGCACAGCAGCACGGTGCACTGTGCTGTGACATGCAGGGCTATCCAGAGAGGTGCGATATTACGCAAACATCTTGCATAATATTGCACAGCTCTGGAACGCAGAGAAACACCATGCCCTGATGTCAAACCTTTTGTTTTCTGTGTGTCATTGCAGTTACCTGCGTTAATCTATGAGGAGCATGGTAATGGCACATAGTGTGAATGTGCTCTATAAGAGAATATATGAGAGCTATTTTACCGGACAAATGATTGGCATTTCTGTCTACCCATTTCTGAGATTTACACAACCCTGCCACACAGCACAGCCAGATGGATTACTTAATTTTCTCCGTAAGGCCCCTTTAACACGAGAGGTCCGATCGGGTCTGGTTGTCCGTTTCTCAGCTTGACCCGATCAGCCCCTCCATTCTCCTACATGGGCAGTCGGATCCGATCTGGAACAAACAGAAGGGGATCCGTTCCCATCCATCTGCCCGGATTGGAGGGCAGCTGGGTTTAAAAGGCCAGCTGGTCCGTTTACATTCGGCTTCCCATAGAGCAGAGCGGGCTGTGTCCGTCATCTGGCCGCGCCGCTCAGCAGGGGATCAGCGAATGGACCCCTTGCTGAGAAGAACTGTATTCAGTCCGTATAAAAGGAGCTTTACAGGTATAGACTGTAGAAGGGATGGTGGTGTTCTCTGTTCAGCCCCGCTTGCTGACTGGACACGCACCACCCGCCAGATAGGAAAGTATGCAACATGTGACTCTTTATGTCATTTTTTTTTTTACTGTACTGTGGGGGGTTAATGACAACTAGCAGCAGATACACTATATTACCTAAAGTATTGGGACACCTGCCTTTACACGCACATGAACTTTAATGGCATCCCAGTCTTAGTTCGTAGGATTCAATATTGAGTTAGCCCACCCTTTGCAGCTATGACAGCTTGAACTCTTCTGGGAAGGCTGTCCACAAGGTTTAGGAGTGTGTCTATGGGAATGTTTGACCATTCTTCCAGAAGTGCATTTGTGAGGTCAGGCACTGATGTTGGAATGAATAAGCCTGGCTCGCAGTCTCTGCTCTAATTCATCCCAAAGGTGTTCTATCGGGTTGAGGTCAGGACAAATTCCTCCACCACAAACTTGCATATCCATGTCTTTATGGGCCTTGTTTTGTGCACTGGTCCAAATCACTTGGTAGAGATGGGATTACGGTGTGGGTTTGTTTTTTAGCAGTTGGGCTTGGCCCCTTACTTCCAGTGAAGGGAACTCTTAAGGCTTCAGCATACCAAGACATTTTGGACAATTTCATGCTCCCAACTTTGTGGGAACAGTTTGGGGATGGCCCCTTACTTTTCCAACATGACTGTGCACCAGTGCACAAAGCAAGGTCCATAAAGACAAGGATGAGCGAGTTTGGAGTAAAGGAACTTGACTGGCCTGCACAGAATTCTGACCTCAACATGACAGAACACCTTTGGGATGAATTAGAGCAGAGACTGCGAGCCAGACCTTCTCATCCACATCAGTGCCTGACCTTACAAATGCGCTTCTGGAAGAATGGTCAAACATCCCCATAGGTACACTCCTAAACCTTGTGGACAGCCTTCCCAGAAGAGTTGACGCTTTTATAGCTGCAAAAGGTGGGCCAACTCAATATTCAAACCTAAGGACTAAGACTGAGATGCCATTAAAGTTCATGCGCGTGTCAAGGCAGGCGTCTCAATACTTTTGGTAATATATTGTATGTCCTGGTGATGTTGGCATTCCCCGGGACAATATAGCTATATGCTAGCCATTTTTCACCATTTATACCAGACACACAAGCTACTAAAAGCAGACACACATGTAAAGGAGTGTTTGTGTCCACATGTAGTGTATTACATTTTGCTCCTTTTCAAACTGGTCCTAATCTTTTAAATTGTAAGATCCTTGAGGGCAGGGACAGTACAGGTTCATAAAGCGCTGTGTAAATTGCAGTGCTATATAACTACTTATAATCAAAAAAAATAATACTTATGATTACAGCAAAGGTCCTGAGAATCAAAACTTCCTCTGGAATTCACAAAGAGTGTCAAACGCTTATTAGAAACCGGTCTCTTTTTTGGCGCAACTTCCAACACGATCATGTAACGTGACACAATTTACTCCAACCTGGAAGAGGTCTAATTTACCTCCATTTTTCTCATAACCAATATGGCAGGAATTCCTAATGAATTTCTCACAGTCAAATCGTCAGTATGTAAAAGTGTCACGGATACAAAAAACCTGAACTTGTTACACACAATGGAAGGCTAAGACACCCCAGAAGACCTTTTATGGAAACGAAACGCGTTGGGTCCTGTTCCCCCTGAGTCACTGCGCTACTTTTCACGATGTTGAGCTCAGCTTTTAATACTTGAATGTAAGTGTTTTTGATCATTTATTAACAAACCAAACGCTGTTATACTATGGTGAGATTCTTATTTTGTTTTATGACGCCTCGAACACACCTGTAACACGATTCCCTGAAAAGGGTGTGGAATTAACCTCTGGAGAATTGCTGAGATGAATGATGCCATTCTATAACGCACCAGAGATGTTCCTGTAATCCCCCAAGTGAGAACATCTCCAGGACAAGTGTTTTCTGCTGGTTTCTTACCAGTATCTGGTAAGCATTTATATTTTGCGGTGGAGGATTTCACTTGCTGACACACTTCAAGTTTGGGCACTTGTCACTTTAATGGTCTACAGTCACTTGGACATTTTATTTAACCATGTGCACCAGACACTCTGGTGTATACTGCTAGTTTATTTGGACCACTATATTTGCACACTTGGAGTATTCATTTTTTGTTTACAGTCACTTGGACATTTTAATTTGTATGCACCGTATTTCTAGTATATTCTGCCATGGTTTTTGGACAATTGTTTTTTTTGCATATTTGCATTAATTATCCCACATTCCAATTTATTGATGGTCATATATTTCTATACTAAATGCTGATTTTCAAGTAGCGCTGCACTTTATAACCCTATGGTGTCCCAATTTAGTCAAATTGTCATGCTAGCAGGTGCTTTTGTTTTTTTTTTTTGTAAGCGCGGTATTTCTATAACCTAAATGGAAGGTTAAGGCCTCATACACACGGGCGATATTAACGCTGCGTTTTTTTAGCTGTTTTTACAGCTTAAGGATGCCACACCATGTTATTCAATGGCCTCATACACACGTTGACGTTACTGAACTGTAGATGGTGTCGGCGTTCTTAAGCTGTAAATCTAAGGCAGGACCCGCACGTTCCGAAGCTGCAGCGTTAGAGCGTTTTGACGCTGAGCCGGAAAAACGCTCACAAATGCGCATTAGCGCCGTAGCAACGTTAACCGGTGTTTTTAGCGCCGGTGTTTTATGTTGTAAAATGTCAAAAAAATAGCAGAGGGATAACTTTATAAACAAAAAGTGACTTAGCGCTGACACTCAATAACGAGCACAAACGCCAATGCAAACCGCAGATTTTTTTCAGATACTATGCAATTCATATGTGTTCAATTTTAAAAGGAGGAGATGGCATCCCTAAGGAGAGCAGAGGCAGAATGAAAGAACCATGCATGGGTTTACTAAACTCTGAAAGTTACCTTGCTCACAGCTTGAACCCCCAGTTCATCAGAAATCAAGGGATGGATGATCCACTTATAAGCCTCCTTTAGCTGGATTATATCCCCTTTGTCCAAGACACGACCATACTTCCTGTTTAGAAACAATACCAGGTATATTTAGGATACCTATTACATATATAGAAAATATCTGCATATTGCTACTGCAGAGCTTGTAAAGAGTCTTCCTAAAATAGAACTATAGTCTCCAATTAAGAAGAAACCATATGTGCTGCAAAACATATATACAGTAAAACCTTGGTTTAAGAGTAACTTGGTTTGATAGCATTTTGCAAGGCAAGCAAATTTTGACTTGATAAACAAGCGATGTCTTGATATACAAGTAGCGTCACGTCACAACAGAGTATAAAAGAGAATAGAGGTGCGAAGTGTAGCAATATGGTTACATTTATGTTCCGTGCACACTGAACGCTCTCTGGGCGTCAGATTATGAGGCAGGAGATGCTGCTTATAAAACGTGCTTTTAGCAGCGTTTTGTAAGCAGCATTTATCGGCATAGCGCTTTTGAACTTTTTTTTTTTTCAACTTCATTAGCTTCCATTGACAACAAAGAGCACTGGACGCCGATAAACAGCCATTTAGCAGCGTTTATCGGCATCCAGCATTTTTTGTGGTCAGAAGAATGACACCTGAACGCCAATTCAGGGCGTTCAAATAACAACCTATAAACGCCACTGCTGTTAAATGACAATAAACGTCTGTGTGTGCATGGACACATAGGATAACATAAAGGGGCGTTTATGGGCTGTTAAAAAAAAAAAAAAATGCCCAAACACCCATAAACGGTCGTTTATCAGCTTCAGTGTGCATGGAGCCTAAATGAAGGTGTAACATTTAGCAACTCACATGGTTGATGAGTAAAACAGGCACATCTAAGTATGCAGACAGCCGAGGTAAAGACCGTCCTCCGCACCGCCATCAACGTCATCCCTTCCATGCTAAGCTCCACAAGCGCTTCAAGCCTCACTTTCAGATCTCTCTACTTCAGGGTAGTCTTCCTGGTCACGATTGCAGACTGACAGCGGTAAGAGCCGGTGTGGAGGACGTTCTATGTGGACAGCTTTCCCCTGATCCCTGCACACTTAGATGTGCCTCTTTTAATCATCAACCATGTGAGTTGATAAATGTTGTACCTTCATTAAATGTAACCATATTGCTACACTTAGAGGCACCTCTCTTCTCTTTTATACTCTGTAGCTCCTGCTGGATTTTGCTTCTAATTCCCTTGTGGAGGCTGCCATTTGTGGATGGACATTTTATGGTTACACAACCTATCACATCGCTATAATCTATTTATATGGACTACAAACTGAAATACCTATGAATAAATGGTTGTGGAACGAATCATTATTATTATTCCATACTTATGGGGAAATTTGCTTTGATCTACAAGTGCTTTGGATTAAAAGCACGTTTCAGGAACCAATTATGCTCGCAATCCAAGATTTTACTGTATATATACACACACACACACACATATATATAGATGTAGGAAAAAGTTCAAGATTGCTGCACTCAAAAATTATTGAAACATTGAAAAAATAGATACAAATATAAGATAGTTCCTTAGTTTCGAGCTTAAAATGGTTCACGCCCTTCTTCAGGTTGGAACAATCACATATGATCCATAATTCTCTTCTTCAATATATAGTCATTTTACTCTTACAACATACAAAAAAAACATTCTATTTTCTAATCTCCTTAGTCTCAAATCGATGGCTGCATAGGCCAAGTTCATTCTCCATGTAGTAAAGAGGAGATCCTGGTTCACATCTATCATCAAAATACATATTTCTGGTTACAAAATAATAACAAAAAAATACATTTCTGATGACATACCCCTATGTTAAATTCGTTTAAATATATTGCACTTGGCCTGATCATAAAGATACCTATGTAAAAAATCAAATATCAATTACAAAAAGAAGATGTGAATCAAAATCCACATTTACCCCCTAGGCTGTAAGGCAGGGGTGCCCAACCTTTTGAAGAGCGAGGACCACTTAAGCGACTTGGTAAGCAGTCGCGGGCCACAATGAACGTAGCGGGTGGATGACAGGTCTGTGTCCACTCTGCATATGCATAGCAGACACAGCCTACTCTATTCTATAGGACCTCCGATCTTATTCACCAAGATGGAAGGGGACAGATCCCCTTCTGTTTTATTTAGCAGCTCGATTGGAGATAGGCAGGTGTAAACAGACTCAAGTCCGTTTACATCTGCCACTCCATAGAGGTAAATGGAGGGTCTGATTGGGTTGGACCAATCATGTGAAAGGGGCCTAAGGCTGCTTTTACACTGATGTGCGGCGAATTACCTGCACCGCGGGTGCAGTGGCTTTCCTGCAGGTTAGCTGCACATTGCCATAGACTTCTTTTATATCTTGCAAGTGTGGTGAAATTTCTGAAAGCGCACCAACCCAGGAGGTAATATCAGAAGTCTATGGCTCAGTGCAGTTAACCCGCAGGTGCTCCTGCGCATCAGTATGAAAGCATCCCAGTATCCACTGCAGAACAGATATGCCCATATATAAACTGTGATTTTAATAATATACTTACCTTTAATAACAGTCTTCCATTCAGGTATCACTGGTTGTTGCTGTCCCAGGCAAAGTGCATTTGGTACCACGATTCTGACGGAACACCTGCACTACAGTGTGATGAGAAAATGTTGCAGAGGACATGACTATTGGCATCGTAACTTCTGATTTCCAAGCCTTCAGCTTGCCAATCAGCACCTGGCCACATCTAGTCCTGCCCACTGCATTTTGGATTGGTAGCACTGCCTCTGGTGCTAAAACCTCATACTGTGAGCTGCAGTGTCTGGGAGGGGGAGTGTGTGAAAGGAGGATTGACTCAGTCAAGGAAGGCAAAGGAAACATTTCCAATACTTCATAAGGCTTGTGAATCACGAAGTACCTGGGCTGGAGACTTGTTTGGAATGTCACACAAGACAGGAACATTTAGTTGTACTTTAAAGCTTCACATGTTCAGTAGCTTCAATATAATCATAACGTGTTGTCATCTAACCATACGGTGAAGGCATTGGGTACAGAACAAGAAGATTGAAAAAAAAACTTTGTGGTTATTATGTGCATTACTTTCACAATGATGCCTGCTGTCTATAGGCCAGGACTGGACACATTGCAGGAATCAGTTACCTAAACCTTATTGATAAAAAATGATTCATATATATATATATATATATATATATTTTTTTTATGGATATCAATTTTGTTTTTTTCACTTCAGGATACCTGCAGACCCCTAACTGGATTGGCTGGCTTCAGGCTCACATGTGAATTCACTGATTCCACTTAATGACTGATTAAAGTATATACATTGGCTGTAGTACCATAACATTAATAACTCTGCCTGTTCTTTTTTATGTGCGATAAACAAGTACTGTAATAAATACTGTAACAATACAGTTTCATTTCTGGTCATAACGCAACCCATGACTACCGATGTGACCAATATATACAAACAAGTGTTTCTTTTCAGAAATTCATGTTACTCATCTAGCTGGCATCACTCCATTTTATGGCACATTCTCTGATTTAAAGTGCTTGTAAAGGGCACAAGGTTTTTTTTACCTTAATGCATATGCATGAAGGTAAAAAACCTTCTGTGGGCAGCAGCCCCCCCCACTACATACCTGAGCCCCCTCTTGATCCAGAAATGCCCAGGAGAACCTTGCCTCTCCGGAGACTCACATTCCTGATTGGCTTTTAGCAGCATCGGGAGCCATTGGCTCCTGCTGCTGTCAATCACAGCCAGGGAGCCCAACCGGAGACGGAGGGGCGGGGCGGGGCTGAGCCGCAGCTCCGTGTCTGAATGGACACACAGAGCTGTGGCTCAGCTCGGGTGCCCCCATAGCAAGCTGCTTGCTGTGGGGGCACCCGGCAGGAGGGAGGGGCCAGGAGTGCCAACATGGGACCTGAGAAGAGGAGGATTGGGCTGTTCTGTGCAAAATCACTGCACATAGCAGGTAAGTATGACACGTATGTTATTTTTTTTTTTAAATAAAAAAATAGACTTTAATATCACATTAAACAAAGCAAGGTTAAAGTGGAGTTCCTCCCAAAAGTGGAACTTCCGCTCATCGGATCCCGGTTTTGGGGGGGGGGGGGGGGAGATCGGATGTCCTGTCCCCTCTTGAGGTAGTCCGGCCGCGGCCGATTACGTCGCCAGCCTGGCTCCCTCCTCCTCCTCCCTCCCCCACCGCCGAGCCATTGAGAAAGCGCAGCAGTGCCTCGCGCATGCGCAGTAGGGGCCAGGCCATGAAGCCAAAAGGCTACATTTCTGGGTTCCCTTACCTGCAATGGATGTGGCTGCACCCGACCAGCCGATCCAAAGATCGGTGGCGGTGCCGACATCGCTGGACTTCAGGACAAGTAAGTGTCGAAATGTTAAAAGTCGGCAGCTACAGTATGTGTAGCTGCTGACTTTTAATTTTTAAACGGGTGGCAGTGGGCGGCGGACCTCCGCTTTTAAACTCAACTCCAGGCAGATATAAAAGACATAAATTACTGCATCATCATGTATTCATGAATAAAACATTACATTTATATTTAAATCAAAAAATTGTTTAACTACCTGCATTTGATTCCAAACTTTTTTAAAACCGCACTTAACCACTTCAATACAGGACATTTATACCCCCTTCCTGCCCAGACCAATTTTCAGCATTCAGTGCTCTCACACTTTGAATGCCAATTACTCAGTTATGCAACACTGTACCCAAACAAAATTTTTATCTTTTTTTTCACACAAATAGAGCTTTCTTTTGGCGTTATTTAATCACTACTGGGTTTTTTATTTTATGCGACATAAGTGAAAAAATAGCGAAAATTTTGATAAGAAAACAACACTTTTTTTTAGTTTCTATGATAAAATTTTGCAAATAAGTAATTTTTGTTCATAAATTTGGGTCAAAACCTGTACTGCTACATATCTTTGGTAAAAATAACCTAAATAAGTGTATATTATTTGGTCTGTGTGAAAGTTATAGAGTCTACAAGCTATGGTGCCAATCATTGAAAACTGATCACACCTGATGCACTGAGGGCCTATCTCATTTCTTGAGGCCCTGAAATGTCAGGAAAGTACAAATACCCCCCAAATGGCCCCTTTTTGAAAAGTAGACATTCCAAGGTATTTAGTAAGAGGCATGGCGAGTTTTTTGAAGTTGTATTTTTTTCCACAATTCTTGGGAAAATTAAGAAATTATTATTATATATATATATTTTTTTTTTTTACACAAAATTGTCATAACAACAAGTTATTTCTCACATACAGCATATGCATACTTCCAATTACACCCCAAAATACATTCTGCTACTAGTCCTGAGTATGGCAATACCACATGTGTGAGACTTTTTCACAGCCTCGCCACATAGAGAGGTCCAACATGCAGGGAGTACCGTCAGGCATTCTAGGAGCAGAAATTTCACATCTAATTTCCTAACGGCCTATTACACTTTTGAAGGCCCTGAAGGACCAGGACAATGGAATTTCCCACAAAATGACCCCATTTTGGTAAGCAAACACCCCAACGTATATTCTATGAGGCATTATAAGTCTTTGAATGGTTCATTTTTTTCTACAAGTCTTCGAAAAACGTGGAAAGAAAATGAAAACGCTTTTATTTTTACACAAAGTGGTCAATTTATAAGATATTTCTAACACAAAGCATGTACATAGCAAAAATTAACCCCCAAAATATATTCTGCTACTCATCCAGAGTATGGCGATACCACATGTGTGAGACTTTTACACAGCCTGGCCACATAGAGAGGTCCAACATTGAAGCAGTACCTTCAGGTGTTCTAGGAGCACAAATTACACATCTAATTTCATTCCTACCTATCACACTTTTGAAAGTCCTGGAGCATCAGGACTGTGGAATTACCCACAAAATTACCCCATTTTGGAAAGCAAACACTCCAAGGTATATTCTATGAGGCATAGGCTGCAGATAGGTACTCGGGTACTCTGGTGGGCTGCAGATAGGTACTCGGGTACTCTGGTGGGCTGGAGACAGGTACTTGGGTAATCTGATGGGCTGCAGATAGGTACTCGGGTAATCTGAGGGGCTGCAGATAGGTACTTGGGTAATCTGATGGGCTGGTGACAGGTACTCGGGTACTCTGAAGGGCTGGTGACAGGTACTTGGATACTTTGATGAACTGGTGACAGGTACTCGGGTACTTTGACGGGCTGGTGACAGGTACTCGGGTACTTTGATGGGCGGTGACAGGTACTAAGATGGGCAGGTACTCAGAAAGGCAGGTGACAGGTACTTGGGTACTTTGATGGGCAGGTGAAAGGTACTTTGATGGGGTGGCGACAGGTCCTCTTTATTACTGGGGGGGAATCAGTGTCCTTGGTGTGTACGGTCAGCGGTAACGAGCTGTTATCGCAATCTCCTTCTCACACACGATCGGTGTGTGAGGAGGAGAACCTGGTAACAGCTCGTTACTCTAGTTTGTTTACAACATGTGACCGGGACAAGCCTTGACTCTGATCGCCAAGGCTGCGCGATCCCAGGGGTGCGCATGAGCGGCGGGAGCACGGATCTCCATAGTGAACGGCTGTGATTGGACGTGGGAGATCCCGTCATTTGACTATAGCCCGGTATTGAAGTGGTTAAAGTGGAACTTCACTCTCCCAATCAACATAGATTATTTTTTATTTTTTGCTAAACAAATGAAAAAAAATTTTGAAAAAAAAAAGGTTTTCTTAGTTTCGGTTAGTAATTTTTCTCCTTTGCTGATGTGCGCTGATGAGGCTACACTGATGGGCAATGATGAGGTGCCACTAATATGTAGCACTGATGGACACTGATACACAGCACTGATGGGCACTGACAGGCATCACAGATGGGCACTGTCAGGCATCATTGATGGGGCTGCACTGATAATCATTGCACTGTTTATCAGTGCAGATCCCCCGTGAGGAAAGCCACTTATCAGCACTCGTCTACTCACGCGCTGTCAGAGTGAGTAAAGGAATACCGATAACCAGCACTTCCTATTTACACTGTGATCAGCTGTGATTGGACACAGCTAATCATATGATAAACAGCCTACATCATAGGAGGTTGCGGAGGTATCAAACATCATAGGCTTTTTAGCGCGATTGGAGATGCGGTGTGTCTGAGCGACACACTGCACCACTGATCGCGCACTGCACATCCCCCACGCATGAGCAGCTTGTTTCTGAAGGATGTCATAGAATGTTTAGTCAGGACAATAAAACCACTGCACGGCTGTCATTTACTATAGACCGGGTGGTAAGTGGTTAAGAGGAACTTTGGTCATTTATTAAAAAAAATTAAAAGTCAGCGGCCACAGATATTTTAGCTACTAACTTTTATAAAATCGTCACTCACCAGTCCAGGAGTCCAGCACAGTGTACTCCTAAGTCGGTCCTTCACCGGTCTTTGAGTCTTGGGCGCTACTATCTTGGCAGTAGGAAGCCAGCAGCGACTTCCTGCTGTTTCACTGACGTGCCAATGAGGCTCCGCTCAGCACTAGAAGCCGCCGCTGCCCGCCCCGCCTCCACTGGTTGCTAGATCGCCTGCTGATTGGCGTCTAGCAACCAGTGACGTAAGAGAGAGGAGAGCGGAGACTGACGTGCCAGTGAGGCTCCGCTCAGCACTAGAAGCCGCCGCTGCCCGCCCCGCCTCCACTGGTTGCTAGATCGCCTGCTGATTGGCGTCTAGCAACCAGTGACGGCAGTGACCAACGATCTGCGGTTAGTCGTCCGCTAGATCGTTGGTCACCT
>BLSH010409522.1:469900-504287 GCA_018402905.1 Glandirana rugosa | reverse complement strand
TTATGGTCTGTGAATCTGGTGAAGGGCGGGTCTGGTTAAAAGTCGAAAGTCACGACAACGCGAAACTTACTCTTAACGCACCAACACGCTGCAACATGGGTTTGTTTTAAAAATAGTAAAACAAGGGCGTTTATCTCGAAAGAAAACCACCATAAACTAGTGGGGACGCCAAAAATAAAATACGTGATGTTTATTTTTTTCTGGCTTATAACAACTTTTTTTTTTCAAAAAGAAACAAAGACAGTGTTGTGAAACATATTCATTTAAAAGAGGAAGTGACTGTCCGTGACTACACCGATGTGACTACCCGTGACTACTCCGATCTGACTGTCCGTGGTCTAGCCTCATCAGTGCCCATCAGTGTAGCCACATCAGTGCCTGTCAGTGAAGGAGAAAATTTACTTATACAAAGTGTTGTGACAGAAACAAAGAAAAACTTTTTTTTTTCAACAATATTCGGTCTTTTTTTATTTGTAGTGCATAAAATAAAAACCGCAGGGGTGATCAAATACCACCAAAAGAAAGCTCTATTTGCGGGAACAAAATGATAAAAATTTTGTTTGGGTACAACGTCGCACAACCACGCAATTCTCATTCAAAGCGCAACAGCACTGAAAGCTGAAAATTGGTCTGGGCGGGAAGTGGTCTAAGTGTCTGGTATTGAAGTGGTTAAAGTTTTTGCAATTTTTACGTTGAGCAACATTATTCTGAAATTTAATAATTTTTAGATGCAGCTTTTCACAGATTGGCGAATCTCTGCCCATCTTTACTTCTGAGACACTCTGACTCTCTAAGATGCCCTTTTTTGATACCGAATCATGTCACTGCCCTGTTGCCAATTAACCTAATTATTTGCAAAATGTTCTTCCTGCTCTCTCTCATTAATACCACTTGCTTTGCCAGCTTTTTGTTGCCCTGTCCCAACTTTTCTGAGACGCGCTGCTGCCATTAATTTTCCTTCTAAAATTGCCTTCTTTTTTTTCCCTGAAATGGTACATTTTATCAGTTTAAACATGTGATATGTTTTCTATTTTCTATTGTGAATAAAAAGTGGGTTTATGAGATTTGCAAATCACTGCATTCTGTTCTTATGCAGATTTTACACAGTGTCCCAACTTTTTTGGAATTGGGGTTGTACAAAGGAATGTAATGCACCATCTAGTTTTTGCAGAAAAAAAGTATTGTTGGTGGCCCCCAGCAATTCAGCGAAGTACAACCTTATAGCAGGAATACATGGTTAGAAAATTGGCTGATCGCTCGACCTCCGAAACAGCGATTGGTGGTCGAAAACGTTGCAGAAATACATGGGTAGAAAATCGGCCGATCCCTTGACTGCCAAGCAGTCAGTGGTCGAAAACGTTCCGCTCGTGTGCGATATGTTCAAGAGATTTTTTACTGCCGTCCTTCACACCAACCCATAGACTATTGCTAGTTCGCAAACGATACGACACAAATTTTCAATCTGTCTTTTTCGTTCACGATATCGATATTGGGTATGACTTGCTGGGCATCAACAGTTAGAATATCGGCCGATCATTCAGGAACGGAAATTTTCGGTATATAGTGTGTTCCTGCCATTAGTCATAGGAATGAATGGGTGTCTCTAGTAGGGACAAAATGAGGCTGAGACTTTTTCTGCAAAGGAAGGAAGGGTCAAACAGAGTCATACAGTTAAGATCTTGGGAGAATGAAGCTGAAGGTATTTAGGTAAGTGGCTTTAACCAAGGGGGTGGAATGAACGCTTAAAGGACATCTTTGTCAAAAGATAAATCATCTGATCATTGAAAGTCTGCCCCTGAAATGTCAAATTTGAATATGTTGCTTGTGTATGAGCTCCCTCTGCTGGCGACTGTAATGCCACTGATAGTAAAGGTAAACCTGAATTGAACTGAATATTATGCAAATTGTCATTTTTGATTTCATTCTCAAAATGCTAGTTGACTTTCTCACCAGGCAAAAGAAAGCAGCAAGAAAAATCAGCTATCCTCAGTACATTTTGAGTCCAGAGGAAAACAGCCAGGCAGTTAACATTTTCAACAGGGTAGGTCAGCAAAGGCTGCCTACAGCTCTAAAAGGATGGAAATGTGGGAGCTGCCATTGATAATGTATTTGAAAAGGTTTCGGTTCCTGATCTTTTTTTTTTTAATACCTAGTGAATCTTTGATCTGAAACAAGTATACGAGATAAGCAAAGGATTCTTCATATTTTACTAGCTGCATGCTTGTTCCAGGTCAGTGGTAGGTAACTCAGGAAGGGGACAACAGCCCCTGGAGTTTGTAGATTCAGAAACAAATCAGAAAAGGCAGCTGAATTATTTATAATCTAACAGGCTCACTTTAATGGCAAAGTGTAGCTTTATAGTACTAATGGGTGCATGTAAAGTTCAGAGGCAGTATAGAATCATTTTATTTTTTGGATGGTGTTCTACTAGAAAGACCTGAGCCTATTTCTTTAGTATGTACATTTTGTTAAAAGAAAAATGCAATGGCTGGTATCAAAGCATTAGCGGCGCTAAAATACAATAAAAGTCCAAACTTTAAACAAATGGATGTCCAGTAAAGGGATAGAGGGTGCTCGTGAAGGAAACCCACTCTAATATTCCTTTGATCATTTCATATTGAAGGCAGACTTCGTAATGTTGCTTGCATGTACTCTGTCCTCTAATATCCACCTTGTGTTTGCATGCAGGTGCTCAACTGGTGTATAGATGAACCCTTACCAAACTTTGTGGCTAGGCACTCTTCATGCACTAGCTAACCATGCGATTAGTGCTACCTTGCACTGTGTTAACAGGGAAGCCTTCCCGTGGTTGTCCAAACAGTATGGGTCATAGAGGGAATAAGCAAAGAAAGCTTGCATAGCGTAATAAAGTAACAAACATTTATTGTTCCAATCAAAGTACCCAAATAAAAAGATCCATATCACTTAAGCAACTTTAAAAATCCCCTCTACTGGTTAATCTACTCTTACCAGAAAGAAGGGTCGTATGGGCAAAAAATGTCCTTGGATATAGGCGCCGACCATCCGCGGTCCCTTGAAGCCAGATCCGGACGAACGCGCCTCCTGTCCCCGGAGCTCTCCGACCAGCAGAGAGGCAGGGGATGTGCGGCGTGTGTTTGGTGAATGGTGCCGTGCATTGTGATTGGACTGCACGGCACCATTCACCAAACACACGCCGCACATCCCCTGCCTCTCTGCTGATCGGAGAGCTCCGGGGACAGGAGGCGCGTTCGTCCGGATCTGGCTTCAAGGGACCGCGGATGGTCGGCGCCTGTATCCAAGGACATTTTTTGCCCATACAACCCTTCTTTCTGGTAAGAGTAGATTAACCAGTAGAGAGGATTTCTAAAGTTGCTTAAGTGATATGGATCTTTTTATTTGGGTACTTTGATTGGAACAATAAATGTTTGTTACTGTATTACGCTATGCGAGCTTTCTTTGCTTATTCCCTCTATGACCCATACTGTTTGGACAACCACGGGAAGGCTTCCCTGTTAACACAGTGCAAGGTAGCACTAATCGCATGGTTAGCTAGTGCATGAAGAGTGCCTAGCCACAAAGTTTGGTAAGGGTTCATCTATACACCAGTTGAGCACCTGCATGCAAACACAAGGTGGATATTAGAGGACAGAGTACATGCAAGCAACATTACGAAGTCTGCTTTCAATATGAAATGATCAAAGGAATATTAGAGTGGGTTTCCCTCACGAGCACCCTCTATCCCTTTACTGGACATTCATTTGTTTAAAGTTTGGACTTTTATTGTATTTTAGCGCCGCTAATGCTTTGATACCAGCCATTGCATTTTTCTTTAGGCTCATTACATTACGTAAGTGGCAGCTTTATTATTGTGTTACCTTTGCTCAAGAGAGGTGCGGACTGTGGTTTTTAATATAGAAGGATTGGTAGGAACCACTTGGTTTTCTGATGTACATTTTGTTGCTGTGCATTTAAAAGACCTCAATACAATATTCAGGCTAAGCATGGAATACATCTTTCCTCCTCCATCAATATATGCCCAAATTTCTGGACCATAGTTGCCATCATGTCTCAAAAATACAAAAGGCCTTTCTTAAAGTGGTTATTAAGTCACGGAGTGTTTGCGCTACAGTCCCCTCTGTTATAGTAACTGATGTGCCTCAGGGTATGTTTTTTTTTTTTTTATAAGCCGCTATACACCTTAATTCAAGTGACTGGCTGCCTCTCTCCTCTCCAGGTCTGACAGCTACAGCGGGTGGGGCTGAGAATCCCTCGCTGACACCAGCCAGGAGGAGGAGAGAGACGGACGGTCACGTGAGCATCAAGCAGCGTTATGAAATAAGGTATGTAGTGGCTTATTATTAAAAAAAAAAAAAAAAAAAAAAAAAAGACATACACTGGGGCACATCAGTAACTACAACAGGGGGGATTGTAGCACAAACACTCAGTTATTTTACCAGCAAGAGGGGAGGGGAGGGGAGGGGAGTGATTGGAGCTGACAGGCAGGGAGGAAAGGGGGAGAGGAGGACAGAGGAGAGCTTCAGATGATGGAGGCATGTAAACTGACCAGGGTGATAGGGCTCAGCAGCCATGATAAACCGTGGTCAGTTTACAGGGGGGTGCAGGTATTTCAGGTGATACAGGGGGCCAAATTACCCAGCACAAACACTGTGCTGTATAACATGCTTTAAAGGAACAGGAACCTTTTTTTTTTGGGTTACAGACGCTTTAAATGCCAACTATATAAGCCCACATTCAGTACCTGTGTGTGCCCGCTCCTACAAACTCCATTACCCATACGCCAAAAGGTCTAGAAGTAGCACTTCAACCACATTTGGCTCAATGTGGATTGAACCACTTGACCTCTGGAAGGTTTTATCCCCTTCGTGACCAAGGGCATATTTCTCTATTCAGCACTGTGCTACTTTAACTGGCATTCTCTCAGTCTTGCAACACTGTACCCAAATTCAATTTTTAGCATATTTTTCACACAAATAGAACTTTCTTTTGGTGGTATTTGCTCGACTGGGATCCCAAGACTACTCCCAGCAGTATCCAGATGGCTTAGGTATAACCAGGTTTCAACAGTCCAGAAATATCTGCTATTAAAAAACCTGTTGTGCCTTCCAAAAATTACAGTACACTGTATTAATGACAATGGCTGGGAAGGGGGTTAACATCAAGGGGCGATCAAGGGGTTAACTGTGTGAATAAAAACTGCACTGTGTGTAATATGTGCTGCTTTTACTAACAGATCTGGCTGTTTTTAAAACAGCCAAACTGCTGATCTGTGTACAGAGCCCTAAATCAGTGCCTGGGACCTGCTGACAAAATCCTGTTGTAACACGTGAAAGCACGGGTTAATAGGTGGCGCCCCTAACCCGGTACAGGCTGTCTAATGAACATGTGCATGATCTAGCTTTCTTGGGCTGCCTGCCCGTCTGCAGTAAATTTACTGTGGGCTGGCGGGAACTGGTTAAAAAGGTATGACTGGTAAACTTGTGACTTAACATTAGAAAGTTGAAACTCACATAGGAGCTGCTCAGCATTTCATTTTTTTAGATGGGTATTGCTGTAGTGCAGCAAGCATCCCAGCTTGCCTTTTGTCAGTAAATTAGTGATCTGAAAACTCTTGGTTAGAAATTGCTTTCCTTCTTCCCAAACAAACCCACTAAAGCAGTGGTTCTCAACTCCTGTCCTCAGGACCCACCAACAGGCCAGTTTTTACATATTACCTTGGGGAGATGCAGACTAGAATACTGCAATCACTGAGCAGCAAATGATATCACCTGTGATGCATTTCAGTTATCCTGCAAACCTGGCCTGTTAGTGGGTCCCGAGGACCGGAGTTGAGAACCACTGCACTAAAGGCTACTTGCTGCCTTTTCTCCTTACAATATTACTGTGTAAAAAAACATGTCAGTACTTTGATGTTTCTAACAGCCACCAAACCTTGAATGTTAGAATTTGATTGGTGAAACAACTGGGTAGTATTGTTTTGTTCCCAGTGGGATCCACCGATCAATTTCTCCGGTTCTCCTGAAATTCTCAAATACCGATCCCCAGGAGATCCAATCCCAAATTCCGATCCCCAGGAGATCCAATCCCAAATTAGATCATCTCAACCTTTTTTTGGTTTTCTTTCTTTTCTTCTTCGTTCTGAAATGATGCGCTAACAAGTTAGATGTCTGACCCAACTTCTATTCCCTATATTTGCCACTATGTTATCAACAGGTGCAACCTTCCAGCAATAAGTGATAGACAATACATACAAACACATGACCAGCGCATTCTGAAGCTCCAGCGCTAGAGCCGCATTTGACGCTGACGCCGGCAAAATGCTCAAAAAAGGGGCTTAACGTTGTATGCACAGCGTTAAGCCTCGTCAGGCGTTTCTCTGCCTCTTTTCAAAATCAATGGTTCCCTATGGGAGCCCATTGATTTGAATAGAAGGAGGCCCCGTCCCCTTATGTTGTCACCACCCAGGAGAAGAGCCGGAGAGGGAGAAGACGCCAGAGCTGATTTAATGAAATATTTTAAAAAGCTATGTTGTGTTTTTTTTTACATTTTTTTTTAGGTGAATTGGTAGGGGTACTCCTATACTCCCCCATATTCATTCACATAGGGTGGGGGGCCGGAATCCCGGGGGCCCCTTGTTAAAGGGGGCTTCCATATTCAGATAAGCCCCTGCCCACAGACCCCGACAACCAACGGCCAGGGTTGTTAGGAAAAGGCCCTTGTCCTCATCAACATGGGGACAAGGTGCTTTGGGGTGGGGGACGCACATGCCAGGCTGTGTGCTCAGATAAGGGTTTGGTATGGATTTTGGGGGGGGCATTTTGTTTGGCGTTGGGGTTCCCCTTAAAATCCATACCAGACCGAAGGGCCTGGTACCTCTTGGGGGGAGAACCCCACGCAAATGTTTTTTTTAATTTTTGCGGGGGTTCCCCTTTAAGATCCTCAGCACACAAGTCACACTGCAAGTTGGATAATCATGATCAGACTTCTGGTGAGACTTCTATTCAAATCAAGGGGCTTCCATAGGGAACCGCTGATTTTGAATAGAGGCAGAGAAACGCCGCTGAAAGCTAGCGCGGAAAAACGTGCATTGATGCCAATGCACAACGCTAATAAAAACGTGTTTTTAATGTGACTTTTTTTCCTGGCGTCGGTAATAGCTTTACAGCTCGTTTTTCAGAACACCCGTGTGTATGAGGCCTTACAATGTCTATTCTTCTGCAGATCAATGTCCAGCCTATTAAAAGTCCTGAAGAAGCGGGTTTTCCACAAAACATGTCAAAGACTGGATTCCTACTAAAATAAATCTCTTATGGTTGAGAGAATACTATACTACAATATCCAGTACTTGAAGGCGAACATAGCTGTTTTAATATTTTGTGTAGTTTGTCTGATTGTTACGGACAAAACACTATGTGAAATGTATTTTTAACCAAAATGGAGTAATAAATACTATGGTCTTAACAGAAGTTTAGTGTTGTGGGTTTAGTTGTACCATGAAAGTCCAGAGGACGCGGTAGCGTTACTATCATACTGATCTCAAACAGTGTAGCACGTTTTAAAGTGGTTGCAAACCAGAAATCATCCATACAGAAAATAAGTTGTATCTGTTTATCTGCAGTCTTCTCATCTCAACATAAATTTAAAGTCCAGAATAAGGCTAGTCTGAGCTGGAGAGCTGAAATTACAAACTGCAGAGCTCAGTGAGGCGAGCTCTGAGAGTTGGCTGGAAGAAAAGGGACACCCCCCCCCCCCCCTTCCTGCACACAGGAACAGAGCTAAGGCTGTCAATCACAGGCCGTGTACTGGAGGTCCTGCCCCGGTCACCTTTCTTTCTCTTTCTCAGGAAAACTTGTCAAAAGTGACTCATGCATATAGCAGAGGAACAGGGCAGCAGACAGAAATGTTTAAGACAAGTACACAATATAGAGGGACAAGCTTTGTATATATTGCATGTCTTATGTTTACAACCACTTTAAACTGTAACTGTCACACAGATAATGAATTAGCAGCTATTTTGTGGACATTTTTGAGATACTGGGTTTTATGAAGCACCAGCGGTAGGAAAATGTATTTTAAAATCCTGTCTCTGACCACAAGAGACATGATGCATTATATATACACACAATATAAACTTCATGTATAAACCATTAAAGTGAAGAATTGTATGTGCTTTACCCTACATTTTCTTATCGACCCCTAACAAGAGAAACATTTAAAGCTGATTGGTTGTCAAGGAAGAAATTCAGAAAGTACTACAGTTAGACAGTTCATACAAGAAGTCTACTGAGTATTATACATGCATCGTATATAAATATATATGCTGTCCCAAGCAACCAGAATATTTTGTCTTCAGCAGGTTAAAATAACGGGATGGGTTACAATTCGTGACACCTTCACTTTCTCATCCTCTAGTTCAAAAGCCAGGCTCATTATGGCTAAAACCTGGTCATGGGAGCTTAAAGTAGCACATAATGGAAGACAAAATGGGAAAGCAAAATATACTTTACCTCTCTCACCAAGAGCTGCGCTGGCAAAGACACTGAGAAAACAAAGTCTTTGAACTCATATCCTGCAGACTGGACTTTATGAAAGGTCTGTATTCAAAAAAAAAAAAAAAAAAAAAAAGAATTAAGAATTACTTTCATTATTTTGGAAAAGGCAACACAATCAGAACATGCAACACTGGATATTTCCCATCTGTGCTAAGTTAGGGGTCTATGTATAAAAGTTCTCTGAATGAATCTGACACACGTTCACACAGCTTCAAATAAATTTATCATATTCTGTTAAAGAACTGTGATATGACTGTAAGCGCCATCTAGTGACCAAAACCTATTTTATTTCCTGATTGAGCTATTTAAAAACAAATACTGCATTGTTGGCCCCTAGATGGCTACATAGTTACATAGTTTGTGAGGGTGAAAAATACATAGATCCATCAAGTCCAACCTTTGTGTGTGTTTTTATGTCAGTATTACATTGTATATCTTTCCATTTTGTGGTCCCTTAGGTGTCCATCTAATAGTTTATTATTTATTAAATTATCTATACTACCAGCAGAAACCACAGCTTATGGAAGAGAATTCCACATCCTTGCTGCTCTTACTGTAAAGAACCCTCTGCGCATTTTGGAGGTTAAATCGCTTTTCTTCTAAATTTAGTGAATGCCCGCGTGTCTTTTTATGCTCTCTTTTGCGCGGAAGAGTTTTGTCCCTATTGTGGGGTCACCAGTACAGTATATTTACATTGAAATCATATCCTCTCTCAAGCATCTCTTCTCCAGAGAGAATAAGTTCAGTTCTCATAATCTTTCCTCATAACTAAAGGTCCTCCAATCCCTTAATTAGCTTTGTTGCCCTTCTCTGAACCCTTTCCAGTTCCAGGACATTTTTTCTGAGGACTGGCACCCAGAACTGGACGGCATACTCCAAGTGCGGCCTCACCGGAGACTTGTATAGTGGGAGAATTATTGATTTATCTCTGGAGTTAATCACCTTCTTGATGCATGCCAATATTTTGTTGGCAACAGCTTGGCATTGCATGCCATTGCTGAGACTGTCCTCTACTAGGACACCTATGTCTTTTTCCATCCTAGATTCCCCCAGAGGCTCTCCCCCTAGTGAGTAGTTTGCATTCATATTTTTGGCACCCAAATGCATTATTTTACATTTTCCTACATTAAACCTTGTTTGCCACTTATCTGCCCACCCCATTAATTTGTTCAGATCTTCTTGCAAGGTTTCCACCTCCTGTGGAGAAATGATTGCCCTGCTTAGCTTGGTATCATCTGCAAATACTGAGATTGAGCTGTTTATCCCATCGTCCAGATCGTTTATGAATACATTAAATAGGATTGGTCCCAGGACAGATACCAGGGGAACCCCACTTTCCACACCAGACCATTCCGAGTACTCCCCATTTATCACCACCCTCTGGACTCACCCCTGTAACCAGTTTCCAATCCATGTACTCACCCATTAATCCATGCCAACATGGACAATATAAAGTTGATATACATGTATTGTGAGAAATGAGAGCTATAAAAAAGTGGTCTCCTTCTCAATGTGGAGGTGTAAAATGCTATGGTGCTGTGCAATTTGCCTTCGGCACAGTCAGCAGAGACCTTATATTTTCAGTTGGTGAAAGACTGCAGACAGGCCAGCTAAGCATCCAGACTCCTCTACTATATGGCTACTTCCACACTGGGGCTACAGCCGCGTTATCGATAAAGCGCCGCTAGCTTTAGCGGCGCTTTACCGCTGTTATAGCAGCACTTTGCTGCCGCTAGGGGGCGCTTTTAAACCCCCCAGAAGGGGTTATCAAGGGGTTAAAAGCACCCGTGTTGCGGCGCTTCTGAAGCGCTGGCAATTCATTACAATGGCAGGGGTGGTGTAGGAGCGACGTATACACTGCTCCCGCACTGCCCCTAAGATGCTGCTTACAGGTCTTTTTTTTCCTGTCCTGCAAGCGCACCGCCCCAGTGAACGCACTCGGGCTTTCACACTGGGGAGAATTGAGATGCAGTTTTCAGGCGCTTTACAGGTGATATTTTTAGCGTTAAGACTGAAAACTGCATCAGTGTGAAATGTGCCTAAAACCATGCTATTGACATAGATCTATTATGCGGTTTAGCATTGTCCTGCTGAAATATGCAAGACTCTCCCTGAACAATACGTCGTCTGGAAGGGAGCATATGCCGCTCTAAAACCTGGATATATCTTTCAACATTGATGTTGCCTTTTCAGATGTGCAAGCTGTCTATCCCATACACACTAATGCACCCCCATACAATTGTGGATGCATGCTTTTGAATTGAGCACTGACAACAAGCCGGAAGGTCCCTGCCCTCTTCAGACACGGCACCCATGGTTGTCAAAAAGAATGTGAAATTTTGGTTCGTCTGAACACAGAAACATTTTCCACTATGCAACAGACCATTTTAAATAAGCTTTGGCCCAGAGAAGGCGGCATTTCTGGATCGTGGACAGATATGGCTTCTTTGTTGCAGGATAGAGATTGAAGTTCCATTTTTGAATGGCATGGCAAACTTTGTTCACAGACAGACAGTGATTTTGTTCACAGACAGTGATTATTCCTGAGCCCATGCATCACAGAATCATGCCCGTTTTTAATACAGTGCTGTCAGAGGGCCCGTCTTCCCTTGCGCAGAGGTTTCTCCAGATCCTCTGAATCTTTTGAGATTATGTACTGTATATGAGGATATATTTTATACTTTTGGAATTTTACCTTTTATCTTTGAAATTTTATATTGAGGAACATTATTCTGAAATTATGAGATGCAGGTTTTCACATATTGGTAAACCTCTGTCAATCTTTATTTCTGAGAAACTGTGGGGGAAATTTACTAGAGCATGCAAAATCCAGTGCAGCTCTGCACAGAAACCTCATCTTCCAGGTTTTATTATCAAAGCTTAATTGAACAAGCTGAAGTTAGAAGCCGATTGGCTATCATGTACAGCTGAGTGCTCCAGTTTTAGTAAATTTCCCCCTCTGGCTCTCTGCAAAATGCCCTTTTTATACCAAATAACGTTACTGAACTGTTGCCAATTAACCCAATTAGTTGCCAAATGATTCTTCAAGTTCTTCCTTGTTATTACCACTTACTTTGGCAGCTTTTTGTTGCCCCGTCCCAACTTTTTGGAGATGTGTTACTGCCACCAGTTTCAAAATGTGCTTAGTTTTTTTTTTCTTACAATGGTACATTTTCTCTATTTAAAACATTTGATATGTTTTCTATTTTCTTATTGAGATTTGCAAATAATTTGTTGAGATTTGCAAATCATTGCATTCTGTATTTGTATGTAGATTTAACACAGTGCCCCAATTTCTTGGAAATGGTGTTGTATAGGGTTGCACCGATACAACCTTTTTAAGACCGAGTACGAGTATCGATACTTTTTTCAAGTACTCGCCGTACATGGCGACAGTGGCACAAATATGCAGCAATGATGGGCATTGATAGGTGGCACTGATGAGGCATGGACTGTGTCAGTAGTTTTTAATTTTTAATTTATGTTTTTTTCACAATTTTATTTTTTACAGTGGAGGGGGAGTGGACAGTCAGTGCTGTTGTTTTTTTATTTTATATTATTTTTACAATTGTACTTTTAATTTTTTTATTTATTGCAATGTTTCCCTTTTTTAATCAACCCTGTTGGGGTGAGGGGGCTTTGGTGAGATGTCAGGGGTCTAAACCCCTGACATCTTCGGATCAAATTTCAATTTAGTTATAGTCTGGAGGAGGAGTCCAAGATGGCGCTGGCGTGATCTCCTAGCACACGGCTCGCAGAGTAGGCCGCCCCGTGAACGTCCCAGCGTGCAGGCAGCCGGCATATGGAGTCGGTAGTAGCCTGAGCGTCCTCCCCTACCTCCTTCACCCCGCCTCGGACCCCCGACTTAGGCACGGTGCATAGAGGAATAGCCTAACACCTGGCTATCAGAGCGGACCAGCATCTGACCTCCCCCCCAGCTCTCCTAACCGGCCACCGTGGTGGGGACATCCCGCACAGCCCACAGTCGCAGAGAAGAGCCGCGAGGAGGAGAGCACGCAGGAGGAGAAGACGCGGTGCTTATGCCAAAGACGCGGCCCACCGGAGGTGTAGAGAACCCATGGACGTAACAGCGGGAGTCGAGTGAGACACCCGTGGAAAGCTCGGGGGCAGCGGGAGCGACCCGGGAGATGGGTGGAAATAAAACGGACGGTAGGTGGGTGGACTGCTGGATGCGGTAAGTGGGGAAAGGAGGGGGAGTGTGACAGCTGCCAACTGAGCAAGGTGAAAAGACCGCCCCAGGGGAGAAGGTGAGAGAGACTGGACAGAGGGGGAGAACTTTAATAGCAACTTCAATAGCAAAAGTAAAGGAAAGGGAGGCGAGGGGGTCGTAAATACCACCCACGCCACCTGTTCCCTTTTACTGCCCCCCCAGAACCACGGTAAACGGCAGCCCCTAAAGAGGGGAGAAGCGGACGGTATTGGACCCCACTCACTCAGGCCCAAGTTGAGACCGTATACTGGTACGGCGGGTAACACCCGGAGGGTACAACCGGGACAGGTACCCTGGGAGCTCTATGAGGTCAAGGAGATAGACAAAGCATTAGAAGAGAGATCAGCGCATTAAAAGTACGAAACACAGTAAGAAATCTAGGAGACTAAATGGGCAAAGTAACTAAGAGTGCAGGGGGGAACCCACCGAAGGTGAGCGCAAGCCCTGGCACTATTAAAAACTTTATGGTACAAGGTAGAGATCAAACAAGCCCATTGAAACAATCCGGGACAAAATCTAAACAGAAAGACACAAGTGCAAGTACTAAAACATCACAAAATAGATGCTCAACTGGGTTAAGTACAGAGGGCCAAGGAAGGAAAGATCTACCACACACAATAATGGAAGAAGAACAAGCAGGGAGCCAGATGCCCACCAAAACGGAAATAGCAGAAATGTTTATGCGGTTGGAATCATCTCTTAAAGGGTAAATGACAAACATCCGAGAAGACCTCAGTCAGATATTAAAAAGGGTGGAGGAGACAGAGGAAAAAGTAGAGACCCAAGAAAGAGAGATACAGACCCTTAGAGAGCAAATGAACAAAATACAAAAGGGAGCAGCGGGAGATACGGTATAGAATAGAAGATCAAGAGAACCGTAATAGGAGGAAAAATCTAAGGATAAGAGGGATTCCGGAGACTGTACCCGGGGAGGAGCTACAAAAGAGTATGGATACAATGTTTGCCCCTTTGCTGGGGAAAGGAGACACAGCAAGGGTTAAACTGGAGAGGGTACATAGGGTTCCAAAACCCAGTAACCTAGGAAAGGACATACCGAGAGATGTAATAGCTCGCTTCCATAACTACAAGGATAAAGAAGAGGTGTGGCAGAAAATGAGGACAGGATATAAAATAATGTTTGAAAAAGCTGAAATTAAAATATTTGCAGACCTGGCCAGAGAAACACTCCTTAGGAGAAAGGCACTCAAACCATTATTGGAACAATTGAAACAGCAAGGTTGCCAATACTCATGGGGCTTCCCGGCATGCCTGATAGGTAAAAAGGAGGGTAGATCAGCAAAGTTGAGGTTCCCAGAGGAGACAGAGGGATTTTGCAGGAAATTGAGTCTATCCATACCCGATATGCCATGATGGAGGATTAGGGAAGATCAAATATCAACAAATGAAGACTGGCAATGGAAGAGAGTTCCGTAGAAAGATATCGGAGGGGGTTTGGGGGCTGGGGGGGAGGAAAGGGGGAGGGAGGGGGGCGGGAGGGCGGGCGGCCCTGCGGGTTTGGAGGTGCGAAGGAGGTACCCCCATGACAAGGGGAGATTAAGAACATGTATCAGCGTCGAACAGGAGCTCCACTCTGGGTGCAACCAGGAGGGAGGGAGATGGGAGCATCCCCTACCCACCAGGGTGGAAGGTCAGGGATAGACCAGAAAGCCCCACAAGGGAAGGGACAAGGGGGAAGGAAAGGGAGGGTTCAGGTCTTCTAAGAAGGAAAAAGACAGAGTAGAAAGGGCGTAAATGAATCGCCCGGGCTCCCAGTCTTGGTACTCAATTATAAACAAAGCGTTAAGTGGAGAGAAGATGGTAAAGATTATAACATATAACGTCCGGGGGCTGAGGAGCCCCGGAAAGAGACAAAAAATTCTGCAGGAGGTAGACCGTCTTAGGGCAGAAATAGTGTTTTTTCAGGAGACCCATTTATCAAATGATGAGAAAACTAGAATTTACTCCCAGAGATACCCACTATGGTTCCAGGGGGATTCACAATCAAAAAGAGCAAAAGGGGTAGCGATAGGGTTCTCGAGGAGCGTACAGTTTGTAATAAAAGAAAGGCTGACAGACACAGATGGAAGGTTTATCTTTCTGAAAGGTAGCCTAGATAATAAAAAGTGTACATTGGCCAACATATATTGTCCCAACAAAGACCCGGCAGGATACTTATGTAGGCTCCTGGAAAAACTGGAGGGTTTCAAAGAAGGGGTGGTAATTGTGGCGGGGGACTTTAATTTCGGGCTAGATCAAATCTGGGACAGTACGTCCCGGGCACAGGGGATTTCAAACAAAATAAGAGGAAGAGTTAAGAGAAAGATGTTTCAGAATCAGCTGATAGACGTCTGGAGGGTGTGGCACCCGAAAGAAAGAGACTATACCTTCTTCTCCCCTGTGCACGGGACATACTCAAGGATCGATTACATCCTAGTGGAACATAGGGAATTGGAGAGAGTGAAGGTAACAAACATAGAAACAACTACAATATCCGATCATGCGCCGGTGACCCTGGAGATAGATATAGGGGAAGATATGAGAAAGGAGAAGGGCTGGAGATTAAATGAAGAACTGCTTAATGAGGAAGATACGGTGAGGCGAATAAAGCTAGAACTGGCCAGTTTTTTCGAGATAAACACCTCAGAAGAGATTCCAGACCCAATAGTATGGGAGGCACATAAAGCCTACATAAGAGGGGTTTTGATAGCTGTAGAAAAAAGGAAAAAAAAGGAAAGGGGGAAGGAAAAGGAGGAGTTAATAAAGAGAATACATGAATTAGAACAGGAACATAAAAAAAGAGGGATGAAAGAGGAAGTACTAAAAAGATTAATGGAGAAACGAGAGGAACTAAAAGACCTAATAGAACAGGAGAACCGACTCATATACAATCATATCAAAAAAGAGAGTTATCTAGGGGGAAATAAAGTAGGGAAACACTTGGCCACGATATTAAAGAAGAAAAAATCCAGAAACTACATTGAGAAAATCCACACGGAGTCAGAGAAGATTAGATATAAGACAGAGGAGATAGCAGACACTTTCCGGGAGTATTATAGTAAACTATACGCAGTAAGGAAAGGACAGATTGACCCCCAAGAAGAGGAAAAAAAAAAAAAATCAGAGGAGAGAAAAAACCCACGAATTCCTTAATTTAGCAGAGCTGCCACGAATTGATAGGGAGGAGGCAGAAGAAATGGAGGGTGAGATATCTACGGAGGAGATAGAAAGATACGGCCCAGGGGAAGAGTCCGGGTCTGGACGGTTTCCCTATAGGGTATTATAAAAAATTCAAAGAAATATTAATTCCAATTATGAAGAAATATATGAATGGAATAGGAAGTAGCTGGGGTATGAGAAGTGAATCACTGATGGCTACCATTACAGTGATTCCGAAGGAGGGGAAGGACAGCAGTCTCTGTTCTAGCTATAGACCCATATCCTTATTAAATGCGGACACTAAGCTTTTTTCAAAAATTTTGGCAACCAGATTGAAAAGGGTGGTAAAAGATATTATAAAAGAAGACCAAGTGGGTTTTGTCCCTGGGAGGGAAGGAAGAGATAATGGAATAAGAACACTTCTGCTGCTCCAGGAAAGAAGAAGAGAGGGAAGTCCCAGTCTACTCCTGTCAATAGATGCCGAAAAGGCTTTCGACAGAG
This sequence comes from Glandirana rugosa, assembly GCA_018402905.1. Taxonomy (NCBI): domain Eukaryota; kingdom Metazoa; phylum Chordata; class Amphibia; order Anura; family Ranidae; genus Glandirana; species Glandirana rugosa. Next base: position 487,847 of record BLSH010409522.1, on the reverse strand, counting down.
TAGACTGGGACTTCATGTTCCAGACGCTGGAGATCATGGGCCTGGGAAGTAAGATGAGAAACTGGATTAGGGCGCTCTACGAGAACTCGAAGGCGAGGGTTAGGATAAATGGGGAACTATCGCGTCCCTTTGAAATGCAAAACGGGATGAGACAGGGATGCCCCCTGTCCCCAGTCCTATTCGTATTAGCTATGGAGCCACTACTTGCAGTGATAAGGAATCATCAAGAAATAAGAGGGTTTGAAGTTGAGAAAGAGGAACATAAGGTGGCAGCGTACGCAGATGATTTATTAATATATATTAGTAGGCCGGAGATCCCTAAATTATTGGAAACGATTGGGAAATATGGAGAAGTATCAAATTTCAAAATAAATCGCTGCAAGTCAGAGGTTCTGGCGATGAACGTTGGGACTCGGGAAAGGAGGGAACTCAAAAGAGACTTCCCCTTTAAATGGAATACAGAGGAAATAAATTATCTGGGAGTAAAAATAACAGCAACAAGAATGAGACTATATACAGCAAACTATATCCCCCTGCTAAATGAAATAAAGGAAGAAGTGAGAAGGATGATATATAGACCAATGTCATGGACAGGGCGGATAAACGCGGTAAAGATGATCATACTCCCTAAAATTCTATATAAATTTCAGATGTTGCCAATCTACATCCCGCAAGAATTTTTCCAGATATTAAAAAAAATAATAACAAGGTTTATATGGAAAGGTCAAAAACCCAGGATAAAAGCCGCTACACTATGTAGAGAAAAAAATGGGGGGGGGGGGGGGGTTGGAACAACCGAACATTAAAAAATATTATAAAGCAAATATTATGACACGGGCGATAACATGGGCACAGAATGAGGGGGGAAAAATGGGTCACACTAGAAAGTAAGATTAGCAAAGCACAACTAGGGAAGATTATATGGATTCCTCCGGATTTCAGGAGGTTGGATAACAACACAAATGAGATCACACGTAACGCACTGAAAATTTGGGATGACACAATGAAAAAAGGGAATTGGACATATAACTCACCACTCACTCCACTGGGTGGAACAGACTACTTTATGCCGGGGCACGAGAAGTGGGCGGGGAAATGGATTAAAGATGAAACATTAAAACTAAGGGATGTAATGAATAGTGGGACGATTAAATCACTAGGTGACTTACAACAAAGTGACAAAATTAGTAAAATAGACACGTGGAGGTATCTACAACTAAAACATTTTGTAGCGGCACTCCCCCAACCAGTGAGATCAGAAAAGGACCTTACACCAATAGAGAAGTTATGTGCGACAACAAATAAGAGAGGAGGGATATCCAAGATGTACAGGATATTAATGATATTAGGAGAAGAGGAGCAACCCCCATATATGGATAAGTGGGAGACGGAACTAGGTTCACGAAAATCTAATCAGCAGTGGGAAAAAATATTAGCTCTCATAGATAGAACAACAGTGGATAGTATGACTAGAGAGATGAATTATAAATGTATTGCTAGGTGGTATCTAACACCAGACAAGGTAGCAAAGTATCAAAATGAGGGAACAGACCACTGCTGGCGAGGATGTGGGATAAAAGGGACAATGGCACACTTGTGGTGGAACTGTCCGGTGATAAAAAAATACTGGGATGAAATTAGGGAAATAATTAAACTGATTACAAATGAAGCAATAGACCCAGATCCCTGGGTGTGTCTTTTCCATGGGGGGGCGGGTACCAATAAAAAATACACTAGGACACTAGTGCGGACTCTCCTAAACGTAACAAAGAGCCTTATCCCCAAATGGTGGAACAAAAGGGAGACTCCGGCACTAGATGTGTGGTGTAACAGGGTGGATGGGGTTGCGAGCTTGGAGGGGCTAAAATACTCAGATGAAAATGGAAAAGAAATAAGAAAGAAAAAATGGGAGGATTGGTCTAGATTTAAAAAAAAATCAAAAAAATATTTGGAAATAATGAAGCCAAGACTGGAATAGATCCGTAAAAGGAGAAGAGAGATAGAAGACCTGAGGGGAGGGGGGAGGGGGGGTAGGGGGAAGGGAGAAATAGATAGTAAGATATGGACTACATTAACTTTAAATAAAATGGAATATTTAGCACTCTGACTTCTTGAGAAACATATCTGTTCTTCTGTCAGAGTATACACACATTTTCAGGCATCATGATCTGTCAGGCATAGCCCCCCCCCCCCTTCCCCCACCAACCTTGTAAGATCTATCGGGCTGTCCGTATAATTGATTGTCCTGCTTCTCAGTACCATATCCTTATGTTATGCCTTTCACTGTTATTATCTGTTCAACTCTTTAATATGAAAATATGCCATATCTGCTCTGAGACGTTGTCATGACTCAGAGCATTGTAATATTCTACCTTTTTTGTATGTACATCTTACTCAATAAAGTCTCTTGAAAAAAAAAAAATGGAATATTTAAGTGTGTTTTTGTAAAAGAATAACCACGATGATGTGACAGAACCCTGGGTGCAGCATGAACGTACAAGCTGATTAAAAAGAGACCCAGGAAGTCAGCTGATGTGGAAAAAAAAAAAAAGAATAAAAAAAAAAAAATAAAAAATAAACCCCTGACATCTTCCCTTTGAGACAGCGCTCCTCTCCATTCATAAACTAAGACATCGTAAACACACTTTACAATGCTCAGTTATGAATGGACAGAGTCACTGACTCTGTTGATTCAGAAAAGGAAGGAGCCGGTAAATGACATATTTATCAGCTCCTTCCTCCGTTCTCCATCCTGACAGATCCAGGACAAGGGGAGAGCTGGAGGAGGACAGAGGGGACCGGAGGGGGGAAACCGGAGGAGCACACGGCAGACAGAGGAGGACCAGAGCAGTACTGGGGGGGGGGCCGGAGCAGGACAGAGAGGAGGACACAGAGAGGACACTCAGTGGTGATCAGTGCAGGCGGCAGAGGGGAAGTTACAATCACCGATCTCCCTGTGTGGCTTTCAATAAAAACAGCTGAAAGCCGTGGAGGGGAGAGGAGGAGAAGCGGCTTTCAGCTGTTTTATTGAAAGCCGCACAGGGAGGTCGGTGATTGTAACTTCCCCTCCGCCGCCTGCACTGATCACCCCTGAGTGTCCAGGTATCGGACTAGGCATCTCTGCATTTGCACAAGTACCGATACTCCTGAAAATGCTCGGCATCAGTGCAACCCTAGTGTTGTACAATAAACTGCATACAACCACTAAAGCGTATCTAAACCCAAACACAAAAAAGTTATTATATTGCAGATTATCATTCCTTAGATGTGATGGCTGCATTGGTTTTCTTTTTTTTTTTCAGTATTTTTTATCTTCATTTTCACTTGGTGATTCTGCCTGAAACACACTTCCTGGCTCTGGGTGGACAGGCTCAATCCTCCACTGTATCTATGGAGGAAGCCATGTCGATTACCCATTCTGGGCTTCAAATATCTTTGCCTTTGTTTATCTCCATCAAACTGGGAATGGGGAGATGAGTAGTTTACAGAAGATGGATAGGATTTAGTTCAGCTCACAGAGGTGAAAAGGATACTGCTTTTCAGGTATGATCAACAAAACCTTTCTGTCCTTGGCCTGAAAAATAAAAACGAATGCTGCCACCACATCAAAGAACGGTAATCTGCAATTCATTGGTAACCCTTTAAAGTTTTTGTAACCCTAAAAAAAAAAAAACTTGGATCCTGTTACTTTAACCACCTCCCATCCCCGCCATAGCCGAATGACGGCTACAGCGCGGCTCTAAAATGCCAGGAGGACGTCTATAGACGTCCTCCCATTTGGCTCGTGCTGGGCGCGCTCCCGCGGGTGCGAGTGGCGCGCGCACATGCCACTGCACACTGCGGGAGTGTGCCCGCGGGTTGGGCGGACCCGATGTCCGCCGGAGACCCGCGATCTCCTTTCAGAGAGGAGGAACGGGGACCTGCCGAAGTAAACACGGCAGTTCCCCGTTCTGTGAGGGGGGGATGCCAGATCTACTGATCCCTGTCACTGAGATCAGTTAGATCTGTCATGCCTCTGTCAACCCCGCCCCCCCCACAGTTAGAAGACACCCAGGGAACATTGTTAACCCCTTCACTGCCCCCTGCAGGTTAACCCCTTCACTGCCAATGACATTTATACAGTAATCAGTGGACATTTAAATTTCTGATCGCTGTATAAAGGTCATTGGTCCCAAAAAAGTGTCAAAAACATACGACATGTCCGCACCCGATATCGCAGTACCGCTAAAAATCGCAAATCGCCGCCATTACCAGTAAAAAAAAAAAATAATAAAAACGCCATAAATCAATGTCCATAGTTTGTAGATGCTATAACTTTTGCGCAACCCAATCAATAAATGCAGATTGCGATTTTTTTTACCAAAAATATGTAGACGAATATATATCGGCCAAAACTGATGAATAAATTTGTTTTTTTATTTTTTATTTTTGGATATTTATTATAGTAAAAAGTAAAAAATTGTTTTTTTTTTTCAAAATTGTCTCTCTTTTTTTGTTTATAGCGGCGATCAGAAATGACGCAGAGGTGATCAAATACCACCAAAAGAAAGCTCTATTTGTGGAAAAAAAAGGACGCAAATTTTGTTTGGGTACAACGCCGCACAACCGTGCAATTGTCATTCAAAGTGCGACAGCGCTGAAAACTGAAAATTGGTCCGGGCAGGAGGGGGGTTTAAGTGCCCAGTAAGGAAGTGGTTAAAGTGATTTGTTTTTTTTTAAACCAACAAGCATGTCATACTTTCCTGCTCTATGCAAGGGTTTTGCACAGAGTAGCCCCGATTCTCCTTTTCTGGGGTCCCCCGATGGTGCTCCTGGCTCCTCCTCTTTACCAGGTGTCCCCTTGGAGAAGCGCTTTCCCTGGGGGCACCCATGTGGCCGCGCTCCCGAGTCCTGCTGCTGCAGCATCCATTGACACAGACAACAGGACTCGGCCCCGCCCTCCGGCTTTCGCGTCACTGGATTTAACAGCAGCGGGAGCCAATGGCTCTTGCTGCAATCAATCTATCCAATGAGGACCCGAGCCAGCGGCTGGAGCTGCTGGACTCGTCCTCGACACTGGAACGATCGGGTTCAGCTAAGTAAAAGGGAGGCTCTGGGGGGCTGTTGCATTACAGGAGATTTTTCTCCTTCAAGCGGAGGTCCGCCAGGGAAAAAAAAATTAAAAGTCAGCAGCTACATACAGTAGCTGCTGACTTTTAATAATAGGACACTTACCTGTCCTGGAGTCCAGCAATGTCGGCACCCGCTGCCGATCTTCGGATCGGGGGTCGGGTGCAGCCGCGTCCATTGCGGGTAAGGGAACCCCGACATGTTGCATTACAGCTTCACGCCGGGCACCTTACTGCGCATGCGCGAGGCTCCGCTGAGCTCTGCTATTGGCCAGGCAGCCAGTAGCAGAGCGAGCAGAGAGGAGGGAGCCGGGCTGCTGACATCAGCGGCCGTGGCGGTCGACCAGAGCTCCCGGATGTGTGGAAAAGGACACCTGTCTAAAAAAGTGGAACTTCCGCTGGTTGGATTCCTCCCCCCCTCAGGTGTCACATTTGGCACCTTTCGGGGGGGGGGGAATCCAACCAGCTGAAGTTCCACTTTTGGGTGGAACTCCGCTTTAATGCATAGAATGCATTAAGGTGGAAAACCTTGAGACTTTACAATCCCTTTAAAGCATGTTATACAGTACAGTACATGTGCTGTATAACTTGGCCCCTTGTATCACCTGAAATACCTGACTGATCCTGCCTGGTTCTGCCCTCCCCTGTAAACTGACCACAGTTTATCGCGGCTGCTGAGCCCTGACACGTGGTCAGTTTATGTGCCTCCGTCATCCACAGCTCTCCTCTCTGCCCCATCCTCTCCTCCCTGCCTGACAGCTCTCATTGGTAGTTAAAACACAAGCATGTAGTCACATAAAGAAAGCTGGAGATAGAGCGGCTTATGACAAGCTGTAATCAAGCTCACCCGACGCTGCCTGCAGTGCATGCGTCTCATCAGCTTCCTCGTGTGCTACCGACTCAGCTGGTTGCCGTACAGTCACGCCCCATAGGTGTGTGAGATATATAGGAAGCAGCTGGAGATAATCAATTTTTTCATTTTCCTGGCGCAGGGGTAGTAGGTACTGGGAAGGGCCACTGGGAAGAGCTATGTTGCACACAGTATATACCAATAATACTTACTCTTTGCATTTTGATTTAAAAAATACTCAATACTTGTACATGTTTGGATGATAGAAATAATCAAAACTTCCCCTCATTTCAGAGCTTCCCTTCAGATGTAGAGCAACTGCACTTTCAGTGCACAGTGTATTTGCCTTGCAAATCAGCATACTTTTTAAAATATTATATTTACTCCTGTCCAAGCAATGTATAGTGTTTTAAAATGCAGCAAAGTGCAAAATTATAAGTCTGTACTGCAAACTGGCAACCAGTACTAAGCACGTTTTTATAAGATTACTTATCGTAAACCTGTATCACTACCTAATATAATAAAATCAAAAGAGAGCTACATAATAGGCCACCTAAGGTGTTTGACCATATACTTTTAGTAACAAAAACTCCCCAACTATAAATGCTGCATCTCACAGAATATCCGATGACAATACTTTTTAGGTTTTGCAAAACGTCTACTTCTGACTGCTCTTTGGTCCTTTGGTCTGACAATAAGCCTCTCAGGCACCAAGTGATGCATCTGGGGAAGGCGAGGGGCCAAGGTCATGTAGGAAGGGAGGGGGGTTGTTTTATGGTGAGGCAGTGCTGTGGTCATATTGTTTCTGATAATGCTATGGTCATACCATAAGGATAATAAAGAAAATATAAAGGGATAAGAGATCAGCGATCTCCAAAATATACAGATGTGCCACATCAACATTTTACAGTAACCTTTAATAATAAAAGGGATTTTGGGTTTTATAAATATCCATCAGTTCTACATGCAAAGTTCTGCAGTTTGAAATCAAAGTAGAACTTGTGTGATAAAACCTAAAGTATCAAATCTTTATAACCTCCACCCGCAGTGTAAATTACCTTCTTGACAAACTCAGCATCACTGAGGTGTTGCAGAATCCCCAAACACAAATTACAGGTTTTCGGAGCCCCCGAGGTCTCTGCGCTCTGCACTTCTTCAGCAGGACTCCCATCAGAGTCATCTAGTCTAGCTTTCTTATTTGGAGGAGCACTGTCACCGTCAGCTGCACCTCCATCGCAGGGAGTCAAGAACTTCTGCAGCTCTTCCATCAGATCCTGAAACACAGCAAATTGACCTCTTTGTTTTATTGGGTTTAATTAGTGTACTGACCTTACTTGCTTTATACAAGTGCCTGAATAGACTGTAATACCAATTAGATCATGCTTTGTAATTTGTGCCATGACTGTTAGCCATCACAAAAGGCACAGCACATACAGGTGATAGTAACATGTATCTAATAAAGTGGCCGGTGAGTGTGTATATTTACTACTTAGTGAATTACGCCTCATGAGGGACATAACCAATGTTTCAGGGCGAGTAACTTTTTATTTTTTATTGTCCTTACATACAGGTGATACTCGAAAAATTAGAATATTGTGCAATAGTTCATTTATTTCAGTAATGCAACTTAAAAGGTGAAACTAATATATGAGATAGACTCATTTCATGCAAAGCAAGATAGTTCAAGCCGTGATTTGTCATAATTGTGATGATTATGGCTTACAGCTCATGAAAACCCCAAATCCAGAATCTCAGAAAATTAGAATATTACATGCAATCAATAAAACAAGGATTGTACATAGAACAATATCAGACCTCTGAAAAGTATAAGCATGCATATGTACTCAGTACCTGGTTTGGGCCCCTTTTGCAGCAATTACTGCCTCAATGCAGCGTGGCATGGAAGCTATCAGCCTGTGGCACTGCTGAGGTGTTGTGGAAGACCAAGATGCTTCAATAGCGGCCTTGGGCTCTTCTGCATTGTTGGGTCTCATGTCACTCATCTTTGTCTTGGCAATGCCCTATAGATTCTCTATGGGGTTCAGGTCAGGCGAGTTTGCTGGCCAATCAAGCACAGTAATCCCACGGTCATTGAACCAGGTTTTGGTGCTTTTGGCAGTGTGGGCAGGTGCCAAGTCCTGCTGGAAAATGAAGTCAGCATCCCCATAGAGCTCGTCTGTGGAAGGAAGCATGAAGTGCTCCAAAATCTCCTGGTAGACGGCCGCGTTGACCCTGGACTTAATGAAGCACCAGCAGATGACATGGCTCCCCAAATCAACACAGACTGTGGAAACTTCACACTGGACTTCAAGCATCTTGCAGTGTGTGCCTCTCCATTCTTCCTCCATACTCTGGGTCCTTTTTTCCAAATGAGAGGCAAAATTTGCTCTCATCAGAAAAGAGGACTTTGGACCACTGAGTTACAGACCAGGTCTGTTTTTCTTTAGCGCTTCTGATGTTGTTTGTTGTTCAGGAGCGGCTTGACAAGAGGAATATGACATTTGAAGCCCATGTCCAGGATCCGTCTGTGTGTGGTGGCTCTTGATGCACTGACTCCAGCCTCAGTCCTCTCCTTGTGAAAGTCCCCAACACCTTTGAATGGCCTTTTCCTGACAATCCTCTCCAGGCTGCGGTCATCCCTGCTGCTTGTGCACCTTTTTCTTCCACATAACTTTCTATTAATGTGCTTTGATACAGCACTTTGGGAACATCCAACTCCTTTTGCAATTACCTTTTGAGGCTTTCCCTCCTTATGGAGGTGTCAATTATGGTTTTCTGCACAACTGTCAGGTCAGCAGTCTTTCCCATGATTGTGATTCCTACTGAACCAGACTGAGTGACCATTTAAAGGCTCAGGAACCCTTTGCAGGTGTTATGGCTTAATTAGATGATTAGAGTGGGACACTTTGAGCCTAGAATATTGCACCTTTTCACAATATTCAAATTTTCTGAGATTGTGGATTTGGGGTTTTCATGAGCTGTAAGCCATAATCATCACAATTATGACAAAGCACGGCTTGAACTATCTTGCTTTGCATGTAATGAGTTTATCTCATATATTAGTTTCACTTACTGAAATAAATTAACTTTTGCATGATATTCTAATTTTTCGAGTATCACCTGTATGTAAGGACAATAAAAAATAAAAAGTTACTTGCCCTGAAACATTGGTCATGTCCCTCATGAGGCATAATTCACTAAGTAGTAAATATACACACTCACTGGCCACTTTATTAGGTACACCTTGCTAGTACCGGGTTGGACCCCCTTTTGCCTTCATTCTTCATGGCATAGATTCAACAAGGTGTTGGAAACATTCCTCAGAGATTTTGGCCCATATTAACATGATAGCATCACGCAATTGCTACAGATATGTCGGCTGCACATCCATGATGCAGATTTCCCGTTCCACCACATCCCAAAGGTACTCTATTGGATTGAGATCTGGTGACTGTGGAGGCCATTGGAGCGCAGTGACCTAATTGTCCAGTGGTGAGATGATTTGAGCTTTGTGACATGGTGCATTATCCTGCTGGAAGGAGGCATCAGAAGATGGGGACACTGTAGTCATAAAGGGATGGACATGGTCAGCAACAATACTCATGTAGGCTGTGGCGTGTAAACGATGCTCAATTGGTACTAAGGAGCTCAAAGTGTGCCAAGAAATTATCTCCCACACCATTACACCACCAGCCTGAACCATTGATACAAGGCAGGATGGATCCATGCTTTCATATTGTTTACTCCAAATTCTGACCCTACCATCTGAATGTCGCAGGTGAAATCGAGACTCATCAGACCAGGCAACGTTTTTCAAATATTATATTGTCCAATTTTGGTGGGCCTGTGAAAATTGTAGCCTCGGTTTCCTGTTCTTAGCGGACAGGAATGGCACCCGGTGTGGTCTTCTCCTGCTGTAGCCCATCTGCTTCAATGTTCTGTTTTGTGCGTTCAGAGATGGTATTCTGCATACCTTGGTTGTAACAAGTGGTTATTTGAGTTACTGTTGCCTTTCTATCATCTTGAAACAGTCTGGCCATTCTCCTCTGACCTCAACAAGGCATTTTTCTCCACACAACTGCTGCTCAGTGGATATTTTCCTTTTTTATACCATTCTCTGTAAACCCTAGAGGTGGTTGTGTATGAAAATCCCAGTCAATCAGCAGTTTTTGAAATACTCAGACCAGCCCATCTGGCACCAACAACCATGCAATGTTCAAAATCACTTAAATCCCCTTTCTTTCCCATTCTGATGCTCAGTTTGTGTTACCAAGCAAGTGAATAGGTGTACCTAATAATGTGGCCAGTGAGTGTATACTTGTCATAATAACTGTTATTTATATTGACATACATTTTTTATCACCATTCACCAATATTAAAGTAGCATAGGCAAAACTTTTTTTTAGTTTTGGATAGAGCTGAGAGGGAAGAGCTGTCAGGTTTTTATTGCCCGCTTTAGGGAGATTCACCCTCTCTATTTGTTACGTTTACTGTTATTACATAGAGTGAAAGTAAAGGAAAATCACAAAATTTTGTATAGTCACCAGAACACAAACAGGGTGGAGATCTTCCAATGGAGACACTAGTTTTAGTGACCCTAGTGACACCCCAGGATTATCTCACTTTGAAGGGGTTTCCTAACACTTCCTGTTTTGGTTATGAGACAGAAAGTGAAGGGAAATCTCCCCAAAGAAACACCGGTTCCAGATTACCTCCCTGCCAGATCCTCAGTGTTGCTGTCCCTACACAGGTGTTATTTTATTGGTGATATAGTGTACTGTACCATTACAGTACATCCACTCCGGGTCCATGTTGCTAGCCTGCTCTGCTTTTCTAAAAAATAAGTTCTAAGCGACCTGGCACAGTGTAAGTAAAATATATCATCTCTCCACCTCCAGCCTCTGCATGTCTCTTGTGAATATGACATCTGATATTTTTAGGTATAATAAATCTAGCCAGTTGAATGGTGCAGGAGGAGCAGCACAGAACAACTGGCCAAGGTGGCAGGAAGTATAACTGGCTCTGCATCAGAAACTTTTGATCAGAAGACTTTTTCTGTGCATTTCATATTTAGGGTTTATGAATATGTGTTCTTACCCTACATTTGACATGAGTTTAAAGCAGAGTTCCAACCAAAAGTAGAACGTCCACTTTAAAGGAAGGTGACCCCCTGACATGCCACATTTGGCATGTCATTTTTTTTTGGGGGGGAGGGGGACCAGGGACCCTGTTTTCACAGGGTCCAATGTCCACTTCCTGTCCTAGAGCCGCAGCTCCGGAACGAAGTTCACCCCCCCCCTCCCTCTAGGCGATCTTCTGGGACACGTCACAGGTCCCAGATGATACGCCGGCCAGTCACAAGGCACGGCGCCCCCAAGGGGTGGGAGAGAAGAACGAGCCCTCGGGCGACCGCATCACTGGAGCCTTGGACAGGTGAGTGTCCAATTGTTAAAAGTTAGCAGCTACACTTTGTGTAGCTGCTGACTTTTAACTGGGTGGAACTCCGCTTTAAAATGCATGTTAAAAGCAGGTCAAGAGATTGCCATATACTTCAATATAATACTGCAGTTTAAAAGCTGTTTGATCTGTTTTGCATTGCATCATGAGGTGCATTTGGATTGCAGGTAAAGCAATGCAAATTAATATGAAGAAGCAAGAAGTGACTAAATGCATTGGGAGGAGACAGCGACATCAGCACGTATGCTCCTCGTGTTCAGAGAGGAAAGGAGGAGGACTGGGTGCATTAGCTGGTATAGAACCATACTTTGTGTTTTTATCCATTTTTATTATGAACTGTTTACACTATGGAGATTCTCTTTTTTTCTTTTTAAAAGAGAAGTATGGGGTTTGTTGTTTTTTTTCTGAATCATACTCACCTAGGTAGATGCAGCATCGTTTCGATGCTGCATCTGTCCCCTGCTGGCCAAGACTGAGAACCGAGTGATCTAACACTGCTGATTGCTCGGTTCTCAGCGCTCCCTGAGCACAGTGCTGGTGTCTGTCAGTCACCAGCTCTCTGCTCTGCCCCCGCTCTCACTGGAGCGCTGGGCTGTAAAGGGAGTGGGAGCAACCGGCTCAGCCTCTCAGCGGTTCTAACCGAGGCAAAACTGACGTTTTTAAAAGTCGGTTACTATCTGTCAGGTTAGATCGTTCAGGGGAGGTTTAAAAAACATCCTGTGTACATGAAGCCTTAGTCTTTAAGTGGTTAAACTGACCTGATTTACAGACCGGAGTTAATTTCTTTGATAAAAGAACCAAAAGATACAATGTTTATACTTATCAGCGATGTGAGAAACTTGTCAGGCTGCCTGGATTTTTTTTCGTTCTTTAACAGCTGTCCAAAAGAGCAGAGAACGGCTCTTCACTGAATTGGAGACGCTGTTTTAAGATAGTGAGGGGACAGAAGGATCGGATGCCGCTTGCCAAGACGCAGTTTCTGGTCACCATGGCGACCTGGCACCAGGGGTTTGTCAAGCCGTGGTTTAAGCAGCATTGTGTTCAAACACAAGAGGCAGTGTTTGAGAGTAACGTCCACCAGAGCCCCTAATGAGGTTCTAGCACAGAGCCCCTTCCACTTAGTGCCCTAATCCTGTTTGCTTCAAATTGCAACATACTCTTAGATTGTAAGCTCTAACGAGCAAGGCCCTCTGATTCCTCTTGTACCAATTTGTATTGTAACTGTACTGTTTGCCTTTGTTTTGTAAAGCGGCGCACAAACTGTTGCCACTATATAAATCCTGTATATTAATACTAATATTTTAACATTTTATTGTTATTTTTTAAAGGATCCACTATTCACTTCTATTTTATCATTTGTGATTGATAAAATGGGAAGACCTTGTATGGAAGACGGTAAGGCGTTGGGAAGCCAACACAGCATAATCGAAGGACACATCTTGGACAGGTCCCTGAGGAGAACAAGATTTCAGCAACTGTCCTATACTTCTCTTCTATCAGAAGCATGCTGTAACACCTGAAAAACACAATAAACATTAAACAATCAGCTTCTTACATAGCGTAACAGAGAAACATAAAAATACTAATATCTCACACAATACAACAGTAAACAACCTATAGACCAGCCTTTCTCAACCTTTTCAACATAGAGGAAACCTTGAAATAATTCTCTGGTCTCTGGGAACCCCTGCCAAAAATTAAAAATCTACAACTCATGATACATTAGTGTGATGGTCAATGGGAAGAATGCTCCTTACACTTGTGGTCATTGGGAAGAATGCTCCTAACACTTGTGATCATTGGGAAGAATGCTCCTTACACTTGTGGTCATTGGGAAGAATTACTCCCTTACATATAGCTAAAAAGACCAATGGGATCATTAGGGATTTACCTGAAAGGCAGAAATTGACCATTGCTCAAGGAAACCCTAGCAACCTCTGGAGGAACCCTAGGGCTCCGCGGAACCCTTGTTGAGAAACCCTGGTATAGACCATAAGGTCATCTGAGGACATTGCTAGACATTTTCATAAATCGGAGGACCTGGTCTAAAAAATATAGTCAAACGGTTTATCTGCACTGTCAAACTCTGTAACTTGCCTGCAAAATGATTTTGGTTTACAAAAACCATATATAAACGATATAGTAGTATATAGTATAAGAAATTTAAAGAGACCCTGTCACTGCCTTAAAAAATGCAGGTAAAAGCCTATTTGCAGTGTTTTTCTTTCCATAAATTCTTTTTTATTCACTAGTTTCTGTCCATGGTAGGAAATTTGACTACTCCAGGAAGAGTCAAATTCACTAGCACAGCCCCCTCCACTTTGCACGTCATAGCCCTCACCTCTTCTGGGGGTGTCGAATCGCTGTGTGCTGACTTATCTCCCGTGCTCCTCTCTTGACCTCCCTGCATATATTTTTATATATAGAAGGTGGAGGAGATGTCAAGGGGAATATTATAATGTAATAGCCAATCGCAGTTGACACCTTCTTAGAGGAAAAGCGCCGGGCGGAGTCAGCCATGACATCAGCGCACACGGTCAGCACTGCAGGTCACCACGATATTCTGTGCTATAGTCAAACAACCTGTCTGCAAGTGTGATTCTTTTTTTTAATAAACTTCAGTTTTAAAGGATATCAGTCCTCCCTTTCATTTGTATCCTACCTGTGAGCATCTGACAGTCCAGGGAATATTACAGTGTGACAGCTCTGAATAGGCTGAAACTAGTGACATCACAGTGACAAAGTCTCTGGGCTTTGAATGTCTACCCAAAGGAAACTTTTACAGGTAGGTGACATACATAAATGACAATAAATGCACACACAGTATCTCACAAAAGTGAGTACACCCCTCACATTTTTGTAAATATTTTCTTCTGTCTTTTCATGTGACAACACTGAAGAAATTAAACTTTGCTACAATGTAAAGTAGTGAGTCTACATCTTGTATAACAGTGTAAATTTGCTGTTTAATGTCTAAACCGCTGCCAACAAAAGTGAGTACACCCCTAAGAGAATACAGTTGTGCTGTATGGCAGAATTTTCATCGCATTCGCACCTTAATGGTGCAGGGCCCTTTTTTTGGTCCGCATGGATGTTCACACCTATGCGTTCCGATTCCTGCACCATATAACAGTTCGCACTGCGATCTGCAAACTGATCTAAGGGTGTCATTATCTTTACATTGACACCCCCAGCTGTTCGCAGATGTCAGTGTGAACCAGTGTGCGATTCGGGAACCGACAATGAATTGCAGATTTTCTCGCATCGCACCAGTATGAACCGGGACAAAATCCAGTCTGGTGACAAATGTTATGACAGATATACAGAGGCTGCTCCTGGTCACCGAGCAATCAGCTTGACTGCCAGGCGACTAGCATTTCAAAGGGAGAATCACATTGACAGCTTTCAAGTTTATTTTATGACATTGTTTTTTCAAAAAGAAAGACAAAAACATTTTCATACAAAGTGATTTCAAGTGTAACTAAATGCAAACGTTTTTTAGTTTTGGATAGAGAGGAGTGGGATTAGAACACGTCAGATTTTTATTGCTGTCTGTGTCCCCATTAGTTAGGTTTACCCTATTTGTCCTGTTTACTGTTGTCACTAAGAGTGAAAGTAAAAGAAAATCCCACATTTTGGAGTGTCACTAGAACAAGAATAGAGGGGGAATGTTTCATTGGGGACACCAGTTCTGGTGACAACCAGGGACTCCTTCACCTTCAACCTTTAGGATTTAATCTCACTTAGTTTTTTTTTGGGCTATGGGACATGAAGTGAAAGGAATACTTAGTAAATTTAAAAAAAAAACTGACAGGGGCTATATTTCTCCTTTACTCTGTCTAAAAAAAAAACAAAACGTTTGCCTTTAGTTCCAATTTAGAGTCAAAGTGTTGCCTAATAAAAAATAAAAAAAAAAAATAGCACAAAGGACATAACTTACTGTAAGTAGGGTATGCCCCTTGTGCCCTTTACCCTCCTATTAGTAGAAACCCTCCTCCATCCATACTCCAAGCACCCCCACAACCATAAGCTGCTAGTGCACTGGGGGTTAAAGTGTAACTAAAGGCAAATGTGTTTTTTTTTTATTTGGATATAATAAAGAGGGTTATAACCCCTGTCAGTTTGTATTTTGCAATTTGTGTCCTGCTGGGGGGGGGGATTACCCTTCACTTCCTGGTAATAGCCAAACAGGAAGTGAGAGGATATCCCTCCAAAGTGGGGGAATACCAGTGTGTCACCATTGGAAGATTTCCCTTCTATTCCTGTTCTGATGTCAACTCAAAATTTGGCATCTTCTTTTACTTTCGATGATAATGGTAAACAGGACAAATAGAGAGGGCGACTCTCCCTATTGGGGGCACAGTGCTGGCTTCAGTGTAGAAGAAGGTCAGCAGACAATCGATGCTCCATAGTAAGTCTATGGTAGACGTCATTGCACAGGCTCTGCAGCCGTTGTCGGCGATCTCTTCTCTACACTGAAGTCGGCACTGAAGAGATCATGGAACCGGATTGGAGCAGCTTCAGGATAGGTAAGTATACAGATCTTTTGTTTCACAGAGTAAATGGAATAGTCTTAGAATGGGGGTGGATGTAAGTACTGTCACAGCACTGATTAGGAGAGTCCGATTATGCCCACCCATTCGTCCCAACTGTAGAAGCCGTACTACAACTTCTAGAAATGAAACAGGATCTATGAAGGGACGATTGAAAGGTCTGCCCCTCCATTTACAGATGTCATGCCACACAGCAACTGGGCAAAAAGCGTGGGCATAGTCAAAGAATTCTCTGATTGGACAGGTTGGAGAGCATAATGTCACCGCTCCACCTCCTCCAATGAGATTATGCTTTGCATTCATTCAGAAAATGTAAAGCATTTTCTGAATGGTGCCTGTGCTTAGTAGCAGATCTCCTCTATTCAAAATACATCAGGCCGGCTGCTCAGCACAGGATCTGGAAGCAAGTGGAGATCACTGGACTAACAGCATCTACCTCAGTGATTTCCAGCTTCTAATTACATTGGACCAATCTGGAACAAGGTATCTATATATAAGATATGTATATCTGGAACTCTAATTTAACCACTTGATGCCCGCGCTATAGCCGAAAGATGGCTACAGTGTGGGCTTACATTGCCGGGAGGGTGTACATTGACGTCCCCCCGTTCTCATGCTGCCCGCCCGCCCTCATTGGGACTCAGCTGATCACAGATCGAGTAAAACGCCAATCACAGCGGGCACTTTACCATGTGATTGGCTGACAGCTGGTCATGGAAGTAAACAGAAGCCGGTTATCTGCTTTTTCTTTTCCTCGCGCTGTCAGCATGAAGAGAAGAATAAAGCCGCTAACTGGTTTCTGTTAGAGGGACATCGGTCCCAGACAGTGCAGATCAGTGCCACTAACCAGTGCCCTGCTAATTAGTGCCATCTATCAGTGCCCATCAGTACTGCTAATCAGTGCCATCTATCAGTGCCCATCAGTACTGCTAATCAGTGCCCATCAGTGTCAGCTGTCAGTGCTGCCTATCAGTGCCCATTAGGGCTGCCAATCAGTGCCACCTATCAGTGCTGCCATTCAGTGCCCATCAGTGCTGCCTATCAGTGCCCATTAGTGTTGCCAATAAGTGCCTCATCATCAATGTCACCTATCAGTGCCCATTAGTGCAGCC
Organism: Glandirana rugosa; assembly: GCA_018402905.1. NCBI lineage: Eukaryota > Metazoa > Chordata > Amphibia > Anura > Ranidae > Glandirana > Glandirana rugosa. The sequence goes on along the minus strand of BLSH010409522.1, from coordinate 470,767 downwards.
TATCAGTGCCCATCAGTGAAGGAGAAAAATTACTTGTTTGTAAAATTGTATAAAAAAATTATGAAAAACTTTTTTTTTTTCGAAAATTTTTGGTCTTTTTTTTGTTTAGCAAAAAATAAAACCCCAGAGGCGATTAAATACCACCAGAAGAAAGCTCTATTTGTGTGAAAAAAAAGATTAATTTCATACGGGTACAGTGTTGCATGACGCGCAATTGTCATTCGAAGTGTGACAGCACTGAAAGCTGAAAACTGCCCTGGGCAGGAAGGGGGTAAAAGTGCCCAGTAAACAAGTGGCTATCAGTCATCACACGTGGTGGAATAATAAAAAAAAATGGGGGGTTTAACCACTTGCCGACCACCCGCCGTGGCTTTACGATGGCAAAGTGGCTCGTTATCGCAAACCGCCGTCACCTGTGTCCGGGGGGGGGGGCCAGGGAGTGGGTAGGGCGCACTCGATCTCCACCGGCTACCCGCGATGGTTCCCCCGCAGTGAGAGAACGGAGGTCCGTGTATGTAAACACGGATCTCTGTTCTGACAGAGGGGGAAGGGATGTGATCACAGGCTTCCTGTATATGGAAGCCGTGATCACTTCCCTCCCCCTGCCAGCCCAGCCCCCATACAGTTAGAACACACTGAGGGAACACAGTTAACCCTTAGAGTGCCCCCTCCAGGTTAACCCCTTCACTGCCAATGGCATTTACACAGTAATCAGTGCATTTTTATAGCACTGATCGCTGTATAAATGCCAATGGTCCCAAAAAAGTGTCAAAATGGTCCGACGTGTCCGCTGCAATATCGCAGTACTGCTAAAAATCGCAGATCGCCGCCATTACTAGTAAAGTATAAAAATAAATAAAAACCCCA
>BLSH010409522.1:456294-466772 GCA_018402905.1 Glandirana rugosa | reverse complement strand
TCGATGCAGAACTTAAAGTCTCGTGAAAATCGTTATTTCACTCACATATATTAATTTATATCATATAACTGTAGACACGCCATAACATTAGCCAATAACATTGATTAAGCCCTTGCAATGGCACCAGAAAGTGGGAGGTAATGGTGAGCGCTGAATCCTGGAGCTCCATAAACACATCTGTGCAGCAGCTGGTCATCAAAGTCTAGCTAAGCCTACCTTTCCATCAGTGGTCCCCGTCTCTTGCCGGTGTTCTGTCAGATTAGCGAACGGAAGTGACGTTCCGTCAGCTGCGCATGCGTCCACCCCACCGCTAACAGGTTTGCTAATCTGGCAGAGCACCTGCAGTCAGAAGTAGGCGGCAGCGGACGTCTTACTACACCCAGCACTGCTCAGCGCTAAACCTTTAGGCTTTCAAAATTAAACATCCAAACAGCATCACAGATGTCAATATACTATATTTAATTATATACACTCACTTTATTGCTAAAAGTGCTCTGAAATTCAAGACGTAGCTGGGTGTAGTAAGATGTCTGCTATCACCTTCTGACTGCAAGTGTTCTGTCAGATTAGCAAACGTGATAGCGGTGGAACGCATGTGCAGCTGATGGAACTTCACTTCCGTTACATTATCTGACAGGTTCGCTACTCCGATAGAACGCCGACATCTTCTTCTGAGTGCTGGTCTTAGGGTCTCTTCTTTGGCCAGCACGGGATGACCTGGCGCACATCCACAGCTAAGTGCACATCCCACAGAATGCTGAAAGCAGCTGGTAGGTATGTTTTATTGCAAAAAAGACCTTACATGTTTTCTCTGTTATAAAAAGCCTGCCTGCTCACAGTTTGTGAGAGTGGAACTTTAGTTCTGTTTCATGGCCCATCGCAGCAGCAAGAGGTTAAGGCCAGGTTCACACATGTGCGGCCGCAGGTTCGTGCCTGGGGTCTGGGACATATCTGTGCAGTGGTTCAGGTGCAATTCAGGTCCAAATTTTAGCCTAAATTTGCACCTGAACAGGACACAAAGAAGCACAGGACCCTTTTTTTAATCCTGACCCCAGCGGCCCCGGACATGTGTGACCAGCTCCATCGGTTTTGACCAGCAGTTACCTGCTGCCACTTCAGGGTAAGATTGCCGCAGGGATCTCCAAGTATCTCTGCCCCCCCCCCCCCCGCTGCGTTCTGGGACACACAGAGGTTTGCTCGTTTCCCTGAGTGAAGGTATTGGCGCCTGCACCCAAATGATGTCCTTATATTAAAAGTCAGCCATTACAGTATTTGTAGCTGCTAATTTTTATTTATTTATTTTTCCGAGACTGAAGCTCCTCTTTAAAAGATAAGTATGGGTGTTATTCTTTAAGAATTGTACTAACCTAAGTGGATGCAGCATCTGTCCCCTGCCGTCTCTAACACTGAGAACCAAGCGATCAAACACCGTTCATCTCTTGGTTCTCAGAGCTCCCTGAGCAGAGAGCTGTTGATGGTCGGTCAGCAGTAAGGATGGGCCCACCAGGAAGTGAACCCGGTGCTGCGCTAAACACAGGCAGGGAGACATTCCCCGATCACTGCAGCCGCACATGGGGGGAAATGTCTCCCTTCGTGTGATTAGCGCAGCGCCGGGTTCACTTCCTGGCGGGCACGTGCACTTGCGAACACTCTTGAGCCCATCCTTAGTCAGCAGCTGTCTGCTCTGCCCCCCTGCTCACTGGAGTGCTGGGCTGTGGAGGGACGAGAGCATCTGGTTCAGGCATTGAGAGGCTGAGCTAGGTGCTGGTCCAGGCATGTGGGTGGATCTGGACTTCATTGTCTTAATTCTGCCCAAGCCTGGACCGGTTCTGTGATGTCAGCCGACAGAACGAACTGCACCCCTGTTATTCACAGGAGAGGTACAGCCAATCTTCTCCTTTAACCACTTAACGCAACTCACCGTTTATAAATGGTGGTCGGGAGAAGTGGAAGTATCGGGGTATAGGTTGCAGCTACAGGTTATATACCCTGGTACCGTTTTTTAGAGCAGGCGATTGGCTATCTGGTGATAATGGCCGATCCAGCTCTGGAGCCTCTCGTCCATTATCCCAGGCAGTGGAAGGGGACATCCGCTTCCCACCGCCATCCGGCGTTCTTCCCCGGCCTCCTTTCCCACCGGGAGACCGAAGCGACCATCCGGCTGTGTGCTGTCCCGAACAAAGCCCCAGTCGGCTTTGATCGGGTCTCCTTCCTGAAATTCCAGAAGCAACGTCACTCCTGGTTTACTGGGAGGCCAATGGCGCCGATTTAAAAGAAATTACAGTATTCAGAATCACAGTTTTTGGCGATCTGAATACTTTTAAGTGCAAAGGAGGGATTGGTCGTCCAATTTCCCTTTTTTTGCTCATATGTTTATGCTGAGCCTGCACCCTTTGGACAGCAAGGAAGGCGACTCCCTGGAACCACCTCTTAGAGCGGTTCACTTCTGGCTCTTTTTATAATACTTGGATGAGAAGAGACACTTTCTTTATTATGATGAATCCCGATATGCGCTTAGTGCATCAAGATCGCAATACGTGTATATACGTTGCATTTTTTAAGTGGTTTACCAGGGCTATGGCTGAAGATATCAGTCATAACCCTGGCACTTTTTTTCAGCTGGTGATTCTCTTTCTCATAAAAGCGATCCGAACAGCTGATTATCCGCTAAATCACTTTTAGTCTCCCCACCCTCCCGGCGCTTGCCGGTGTTTCTTGGGCTCTCCAGCGAGCCCAGGAAACGATCCGGCAGTTCGCGTGGCTTGTCACAGAGGAGAGGAAAGACCAGATCATCTCTGATCACCTCTATGATCTGGAGGACCAGTGCAATGTCATGACGTCTCTTCTGATCTAGGGCGAATGTAAACTCTTTTTTTTTTTTCTGAAAGCATAAGATTAGTGGGTTTTTTTTCGATCTGATGCTTTCAAGGGTAGAGGAAAGATTTGGGGATGTCTCCACAAAGAGAACCTGTTGTTGTTAATAATATTATTATAATACAGGATTTATATAGCACCAACCGTTTGTGCAGCACTTACGACATGAGGGCAGACGGTACAGTTACAATACAGTAGCAATCTGTCATCCCTTATTTCTATCACAAGGTATGTTTACATTTCTAGTGATAGGTAAAAAAGTGATTAAAAAAAAAAAAAATGAAAGTTAGTGTCACTCGCAGAAGTGAACACATATGTAGGTTGTACTCGCATGTAAACGGTGTTCGCACCACACGCGTAAAGTGTCGCCTCAAATGTTATAGCAAGAACAATAATTCTAGCACCAGCCCTCTGTAACTCTAAACTGGTAACCTGTAAAACATTTCTAATGCCTTTTCATTGCCTATGGAAAGTTTTAACTGTTGTATTTTGTCACCATTCCACAAGCATGCTCAATTTTAAAGCGTGACATGTTTGGTATCCATTTACTCGGCGTAATGTCTTTTATATTTTACCAAAAATTGGGTTTTATATTATATTTTTTCCAACAAGATTCATTAAAGTATATTTAACGAATACGAAACTCTCTCATCCATGTCTTTATGCACCTTGCTTTGTGCACTGGTCCAAATCATTTGGTGGAGGGGAGATTATGGTGTGGGGTTGTTTTTCAGGAGTTGGGCCTGGCCCCTTAGTTCTAGTGAAGGGAACTCTTAAGGCCTCTGCATACTAAGACATTTTGTACTATTTCTTGCTCCCAACTTTGTGGGAACAGTTTGGGGATGGCCCCTTCCTGTTCCAACATGACTGCGCTCCAGTGCACAAAGCAAGGTCCATAAAGACAGGGATGAGTGAGTTTGGGGTGGAAGAACTTGACTGCCCTGCACAGTCCTGACCTCTACCTGATAGAACACCTTTGGGATGAATTAGAGTGGAGACTGTGTGTGTGTGTGTGTGTATATAATATATATATATATATATATATATATATATATATATATATACATACACACTATCTCACAAAAGTGAGTACACCCCTCACATTTTTGCTATCCCCTCAAAATAACTCAACGCACAGCCATTAATGTCTAAACCGCTGGCAACAAAAGTGAGTACACCCCTAAGTGAAAATGTCCCAAAGTGTCAGTATTTTGTGTGGCCACCATTATTTTCCAGCACTACCTTAACCCTCTTGGGCATAGAGTTCACCAGAACTTCGCAGGTTGCCACTGGAGTCCTCTTCCACTCCTCTATGATGACATCACAGAGTTGGTGGATGTTAGAGAAGTGAAAATGTCCAAATTGGGCCCAATTAGCCATATTCCCTCCCCGGTGTCATGTGACTTGTTAATGTTACAAGGTCTCAGGTGTGAATGAGGAGCAGGTAGGTTAAATTTGGTGCTATCGCGCTCTCTCATACTGGTCACTGGAAGTTCAACATGGCAACTTGTGGCAAAGAACTCTCTGAGGATCTGAAAAAAAGAATTGTTGCTCTACATAAAGATGACCTAGGCTATAATAAGATGGCCAAGACCCTGAAACTGAGCTGCAGGATGGTGGCCAAGACCATACAGCAGTTTAACAGGACAGGTTCCACTCAGAATAGGCCTCACCGTGGTCGACCAAAGAAGTTGAGTGCACGTGCTCAGCGTCATATCCAGAGGTTGTCTTTGGGAAATAGATGTTTGAGTGATGCAGAGATTGAAGGGGTGGGGGGTCTGCCTGTTAGTGCTCAGACCATACGCCGCACACTGCATCAAATTGGTCTGCATGGCTTTTGTCCCAGAAGGAAGCCTCCTCTAAAGATGATGCACAAGAAAGCCCACAAAACAGGACATGGATTACTGGAACCAGGTCCTGTGGTCTGATGAGACCGAGATAAACTTATTTAGTTCAAGTGGTGTCAAGTGTGTGTGGTGGCAACAAGGTGAGGAGTACAAAGAGAAGTGTGTCTTGCCTACAGTCAAGCATGGTGGTGGGAGTGTAATGGTCTGGGGCTGCATGAGTGCTGCCAGCACTGGGGAGCTATAGTTCATTGCGGGAACCACGATGTACATGTCAACATGTACTGTGACATACTGAAGCAGAGCATGATCCCCTCCCATCGGAGACTGGGCCGCAGGTCAGTATTCCAACATAATGACCCCAAACACACCTCCAAGATGACCACTGCCTTGCTAAAGAAGCTGAGGGTAAAGATGATGGACTGACCAAGCATGTCTCCAGACCTAAACCCCATTCAGCATCTGTGGGGCATCCTCAAACGGAAGGTGGAGGAGAGCAAGGCCTCTAACATCCACCAGCTCCGTGATGTCATCATGGAGGAGTGGAAGAGGACTCCAGTGGCAACCTGTAAAGTTCTGGTGAACTCCATGCCCAAGAGGGTTAAGGCAGTGCTGGAAAATGGTGGCCACACAAAATATTGACACTTTGGTGTACTCACTTTTGTTGCCAGCAGTTTAGACATTAATGGCTGTGTTGAGTTATTTTGAGGGGACAGCAAATTTACTGTTATACAAGCTGTACACTGACTACTTTACATTGTAGCAGTGTCGTTTTTTTCAGTGTTGTCACATGAAAAGATAGAATAAAATATTTACAAAAATGTGAGGGATGTACTCACTTTTGTGAGATACTGTAAAGAATATATATACGTGTGTGTGTTTGGGGGATCTAAGTAATTTTCTTGCAAAAAAAAATATATTTACCTGTAAACAGAAACTGTTAGAAAAGGCCTGGTGTTAAAGTGGTAGTAAATTCTTGTGTGCCGTTTCAATTTCAATGATGAATAAAAGATGCATGTAAAATGCAATGCAATATACACAGGCATCTGTAAAACTGACACATTTCACGAGAAGTTACTCGATTCTTCAGGGGTGGATGCGCTTGTAATGTATCTAAAATGGAAATAAGCAAAAAAAGTATATAACAGAGTATTGGTAGTTAGTAAATGGGGCCTAGGAAAGAAAATGGGAGACCCCATACTCGCCAATCGGCAAGACCGAAATGGCCGAGTGCTGCCTATTTCCAAATACATGCACCATTTAAAAGATATTCCAGTGTGCAGAAGCCGGGGACATCACCAATCCATCAGGGGCAATATCAAACTGGCTATGGCGACTACATGCGTATCTAGAAAATATGGAGTACTAGGTAAACCAGCTTAAAGCCCATATTATAGCAGTTTCACCCAAACAAGAAATCCTTAATTCTTTCTCAACCCTGTTAGCAGCTGTAGCATACATTGGCAGAGGCATCAGCGGAGTCAATAAGGATGACAGCAAGATCTGCAGCCTTAACTAACTCAGCCAGGAGAGCTCTGTGGTTGAAGACCTGGCCGGGGGATGCGGCATCCAAAAGTAAATTTTATAGTATTCCGTTATGGGAGATCTATTATTCGGTCCTGATTTAGATTAGTTTCTAGATAGGACAGGTGAAAAAAAAGAGATCTTTCCCTGTCAAAGTGGTTGTCTACACGTATGCCCTCAGAACGAAGCTCCGACGGGTCTGCTCGGTCCCCGCAGAGGGAGCCGACATGTTCCCTCAGGAGATCCTTCCGGGTACGTGGCTCCGGCGCTGTGAGTCAGCGGCTGCATTTAGGGCGAATATTTCCTTAACCATGTAGGTTTAGGAGGTATTCATTATACCTACAGGTAAGCCTTATTATAGGCTTACCTGTAGGTAAAAGTAAAAAAATTGAGTAGACAACCACTTTAAGAAAAAGTCAACCTCCTACGTCAACCAACAAAACACAATGACTCTTTATGGCCAGTGGGAGGAAGGCTTCAAGAATTCCTGCCTCACTGGGCAAGCGTGACAGAAAATCAATATATTCTGGGCATGCTGCCCCAGGGATACAAAGTAGAGTTTTCGCATTCTCCTCCAGAAAGATACTTTGTCATAGACTTACCAAAGGTTACAACAAAAGCCCTAGCTATGAAGAACCTGTTAAAGGATCTAATGCAACAGGGGGTTGCGATTTAGGCATCCCCAGAGGAACATTATCAGGGATTCTATTCCCATATCTTTCTGATAAGGAAGCCATCTGGAAGTTTGCATCTCATTCTCCACTTGAAACTACTGAACAAATCAGTCCTATACAGAAGATTTCATATGGACTCAATCTTTACAGTCAGGAATCCGTTGACCAAAAAATGCTTCATAGCATTGATCGATTTAAGAGATGCATTCCTGCATGTTCCTATAGTCCCTCAGTCTCAAAGATTCCTGAGGATGGCGGTGAATATGGGGAAGGATGTTCTGCATCTACAAATCAAAACCCTTCCTTTCGACCTTTCATCTGCCCCACGGATCTTTACAAAAGTAATGGCGGAAGCTCTCACCCCTTTCCATCTTCAAGGGATCACAGTAATCCCATATCTTGATGACCTCCTCTTCATTGCCCCCTCCAGGGTAAAGCTGCAAGAACGCTTGGGCAAGGCCCACAGTCATCTTGGGTTGGATTGTGAATGTTCAAAAATCGAACTTCAGTCCGGCTCAACAAGTACAGTTCCTAGGTTACCAAATAAATTCCATAGAACAAAGGTTTTTTTCTTCCAGAAGAGAAAAAAACAAAGTCCAAAATGTGGTAGCAATGCTACAGACAAATCAGGAGATATCAGTCAGAAGGGTTATGTTGGCCCTGGGGACCTTAACCTCAACTATGCCAGCCATTCAATGGGCAAGGCTCCATTTCAGGCCACTCCAGAGTTTCCTCTTGGAGGTGTGGGATGGGGGCCCACTGAAACCAGAATTTAGCACAGGGAGTTTGGTCCTGAACAGAGGCAGTAAGGTCCTCAAATTGGAGGGAGCTAAAAGCGGTCGCCTTATCATTGGCTGCCTTCTCTCCAAACCTCCAGGGGATCTATGTGAAGATTCTATCAGACAACGCCACTACCATGGCCTACCTGAACAAACTGGGGCACAAGAAGCAAGGCTCTTCAGTTGCTGTCAACAGAAATCCTGGAGTGGGCGGAAAAAAACACTTACTTTCGTTATCAGCAGTCCATCTCAAAGGCACAGTAAACAATGTGGCAGACTTTGAGCAGGCAGCAAATTCAGGAAGCAGAGTGGGGCGTTCATCGCCAGGACCTGGAGCCATCTACAAGTGGACCTCTTTGCATCAAAAGAGATCGCACAGCTCCCTAATTTTTTGTCTCTTCACTGAGACAACCGTTCTCTAGGGATAGATGCCTTAGCAAATCCTTGGAATTTTAAACTGGTTTACACTTTTCCCCCATTCCAGCTAATTCCTTTGGTATTAAGGAAAGTACAGAAAGAAAGGAAGTCGGTAATTCTAATTAATCCATTCTGGCCGAAGAGAGCCTGGTTCTCCACCATTCAGCAAATGGCGGTCAAACCATTCTGGCAGCTTCCTCTCAGACAGGATTTACTACTTCAGGGCCCAGTGGGTTACACGGATGTAGCCAGGCTAAGCCTCACCGTCTGGTATCTGAGGAGCAGCTATTAAGGAATAAGAAGTCGTCAGGACCTCTAATTAACCACTTTACTGGTTTACACTTTTCCCCCATTCCAGCTAATTCCTTTGGTATTAAGGAAAGTACAGAAAGAAAGGAAGTCGGTAATTCTAATTAATCCATTCTGGCCGAAGAGAGCCTGGTTCTCCACCATTCAGCAAATGGCGGTCAAACCATTCTGGCAGCTTCCTCTCAGACAGGATTTACTACTTCAGGGCCCAGTGGGTTACACGGATGTAGCCTCACCGTCTGGTATCTGAGGAGCAGCTATTAAGGAATAAGAAGTCGTCAGGACCTCTAATTAACCACTTTACTTTCTAGTAGGAAGAAGGTAACTAGAGCTATTTACACTATAATGTTTGGAAATTCTATAATTCTTTCCATTATTTGATAAATATGACTTTGGAAGATATTGTATCAGTGATAGAATTCCTACAAAATGGTGCAAAGGTCTAGCAGTCAGCACTCTTAAAGCGGAGTTCTACCCAAAAGTGGAACTTCCGCTTTAAGGGAAGGTGACCCCCTGACATGCCAATTGACATTTGACAGGGTCACAGCTGCACTTCCTCTCCTGGTGCCACGTAACCGGAAGGAAGTTCTCCTCCGCGCCCCCCCCCCAGCGATCTTCTGGGACACGTCACAGGTCCTAGAAGAAAAGCCAGGCATTCACAAAGCACAGCGCGTCTCGCACGTTCACAGTGTGCGGCACTTGCTATGCCGGCACCGCACAGAGGAGGGGAAGAAGAGCGAGGCAGCGGGAGGCTGCATCGCTGGAGCCTGGGACAGGTGAGTGTCTGATTCTTAAAAGTCAGCAATTACACTTTTTGTAGCTGCTGACTTTTAATAGGGTGGAACGCCGCTTTAAGGTGCAAGTGGCCACCTTGGGAGTGTTCCTGAAGAGACCAATTTCTTTGGAATCTTTGGTCACAAGACTTTTTTAGACACTTACTAGATCCAGACCAGCTCCTGCTAAGCATTTTCCCAAATGGAATTTGTCAGTGGTTCTGCAAGCCTTCACACAGGAACCTTTTTGAACCACGACAATCAATTTCTTAAACAAATCTAAATTTTTAATCGCAATCACATCTGCAAGAAGAATCAGTCAACTACACGCTCTATCAGTTAAGGAACCTTTTTTGTCCATTTACCCAGATAGTTACTTACATACTTAAAACAGATAGCATTAGTTCATAACCGGTCGCAGTGGATTATCCTGCCAACTTTTTGTTCAAAAAGGGGAAAAGGAGAGTCTATTTCACAATTTGAATGTGAGAAAAATTCTGTTACATTTCCTAGAAGTAACAAGGGACTTTAGGTCTTTGGACTCTTCTGTTCTGTTTTCTGGCAACAAAAAGGGCCACCAGGCATCAAAGCGGTCAATAGCCAGGTGGCTTAAATCAGCTATTTTGGAAGCTTACTCCCAGATGCCATTGTGTCCCCTGCAGGGAATTCGAGCACACTCTACTAGAGCTCTTGCCACTACATGGGCAAAAAAAGCTGGTGCCACCCCAGACCAGATTTGCAAGGCGGCTACATGGTCAAGTTACCTAACCTTACCTTAGCCTTACCGGTAACTTGTTTTCCAAGAGTCTTTCAGGACATCAGCAACCCGCTCTGGTATTTATTTATGCTGTTATTAACCATATTGTGATTATGTGTTCCAGCCTGGGCCGGAGGTACTCTACTACAACTGATGACATGTGGGGAGATGCCTCCTTTTAAGTTTGGTGGAGTTGGTGTTTTCTAGTGAGTGGAGCCATCTCTCTAGGTGCTGTCCTAAAAGACTCTTGGAAAACAAGTTACCGCTAATTCTAACTTGGATGTTCAATCAGTTCTCGGGTGCTGCCCTACCATCTCAGGTAAGGGATACTGGCAGTGAAGCCTTGCGGCTGATTCTCTACCGCGAAGTGCGCTGCGCTTTAACGGTCTAGTGGTGGGGGAAAGAGGATGGGGGGGCTGAACTTTCGCATAAGTTCGCCGTGGCAAAGTAATCTGGAAATGGGAGCTGGTAACTGTCAAACCCCCTAAAAGGTGCCAAATGTGGCAGCGGGGGGGGGGGGGGGCGGG
>BLSH010409522.1:429685-444254 GCA_018402905.1 Glandirana rugosa | reverse complement strand
GGTGAGGCTATGGGTTATAAGGGGACCTTCCCGTCTCGTTTGTGTGAGGGTTAAGTGAAGGACCCAAAACCAAAATTATCTTGCTACGGTATCCTATGTAACAGTACAATAAAAGGGATATGTCATAAGACCGTTCTAGTTGAAAATGATGGGAAGTACTTTTAATATTTCAATGTGTCTCACCATTTGCGACGTGAGATATTGACGAGTAAAGGGTAAATGGAAGTCATGAAAGAAGTAACGGGCTACTGTCGTTGAAGGTCTACTCCATCCCCGGTGGCTCCTACTGTCGTTTCTTATTCTTTTAACCGGTACACTGGTGAGAACAATTGGGTTCCTGTACCGACGTTTGCAGAGACTTCTAGGTCTGCGGAGAGGTTCAGAGAATGAGGATTTGTGGACTGAGAGTGCAGGTACTGTGGCTCACCTTGGCTCAGAGAAGGATGCTACCAACTCGGCCAAATCATGGCCAATTTTCTTATTCTTTGCTGTCATCCTCGGTGGCCCCTACCTCATCTGGAAGTTGCTGTCATCGGGCAATGAAGAAAGTACTGAAGGTAAATGGGAAATGAGCAGTTATAGAGTGCAGCGTTTACCACTCTGTGTAACTTTATAATTTTCATGAAGGGTAGTAAAAGTTGATCTTGCCAGAATACTGTATAGGGAAAATAACATGACAATGTATCCTATGGCATCGTTCTATTAAAACCAAAACCCAGGAAGTGAATTGGGAGTGTGTTTGCTCTGCCCTTCCAGGGGAATATTGGGTATCGGAGTGGAAAATACAAAATACTTAGGCTACATGTACACGCAACGTTTTTCAACCTCCCCTGAACGACTCAACTTGACAGCTAGAAACCGGCGTTTAAAAACATCCGTTTAGGCGTGTTCGCGTCTAGAAGCGTATATTATTTTATTTTTTTTTTAAGACCTCATTTACACTGCTGCAGGTAAACGGACGTTTAGAGGCATTTGGGTGTTTTTTTCAGCTGCCCCTGAACTCTCCTCTATGTTATCTTATCAGTACATTTACACAGGGGCGTTTCCAGGCAGTTGAGTTTAGAGGCTTTTTTTGGAACTCAAAAAAATGGGTTCAGACGGCAGTTCAGAGGCATTTGAAACACCAAACAGCTTCTAAACGCGGTAACTCGCACCTATGAGCGTTTTGTTTACAGGCGTTTCCACTTAAAAAAAAAAAACGCTCCTAGACGCAAACGTGGCATGCAAAACGGCCGTTTTAGACGCCGGTTTATAGCTGTCAAGATAAAACATTCAGGGGAGGTTGAAACAGCATCCTGTGTAAATGGAGCAACCAGAGCCAATGGCGCCCGCTGTGTATTTCAGCTAATCAGGGGGTAGAGTGCCAGACAGCCCAGTCTCTTGTGCAACATCGCTGGATCGAGATGGGGCTCAGGTAGATATTGGGGGGGGGGGCTGTGCTGCATACTGAAGGTTTTTTTATCTCAATGCATAGAATGCATTAAGATAAAAAAAAACCTCCTGCCTTTAGAACCACTTTTATGTCTTGGCAGACGTGAGGGATATGTGCAGTGAGAATTTTCCAGTTATTACGGTGTTATTTTTCAGCACACTGGAACAGGTTTCTGTATTATACAGCAGCATATAATCACATGACATTGGGTCAACTGCAATTCCTCTGCAATTTTCCACTGATCCTCTACCACCCACCTACCCCTTTACTGCCCTCAGTACTGCCAGGTCTTTGCCCCTCTACCAGCTATTTATACTTGCCGGGTAAGCATATGGTTTACAGCAGGCATGTCCAACCAGCGGCCCACGATGGCTGTGAATGCGGCCCCACACAAAATAATAAACCTACTTTTTATGTTGCCCTCTTTTACTTTTATATTCGTACACCATGGGTTATAGGTTTTTTCCTTCAGGTGATTGGGCACTGGCACTATCCCAATAACCCTGACCAACTTTGTGAGTCCGCCGTTTTGTGCTAGTAACTGAAGGCGATGGACCTTTTTCTCCTTAATGGAGAAACTCACCCTTCACTTACCTAGTTTATTTTATATTCTAATTCTTCAAACAAACCATCACTGTCTTCTAATGGCAGCATGGAAGCAGTGTATCTGGATCAGTGCAACCTTGGTAAAACTTCTGGAGCCGCACCTGGACCCAACGCTTGTAGGTACAGCCTTGAATGTTGCTTTGGGCACTGGATTCTGCGTGGGTGCTTAATTTGGCACTTGGTGCAACGTGTTAGCAATAGGGTACTATACAGATTCAGGGTTGTGGTCCATAACATTGGAATGCAATCCCCGAAGACCCCTTTGGGGGTTATGCTTGCCATGATGGGTGAAACCTAGACTACAGAGCTGTGGACAGGTAACACCGGGTCGACTGTGGCTATGTTTCAAATGTATCCACCACACTGTGTAAAACTGTTCAACTTGGTGCTAAAATTCAGCCTCTCAGAGTTCAGTCTTAGGTGTATGACCAGGTGTTACATTGCACCACTGATCACATATTTTAACAGCCCTTATAAGGTACTCAGGCGCTTCCTCTCTCCATGTTGCCATGAGGATGTGTTATAGGGTGGGCTACACTTAGGTTACTGTGTACTCCTTATGGACAAGCTTAACCTATACTTTGCACCCTACTCCATTAATACCCGTCAATGGAATGCTCTCATTTGTAGCTATAGCAGAGGCAATGCAAAATTGCAGGTGAACATTCACTCCGCTGAATGTCCACACAACACTCAACTGTAGAGTGACGATGCAATAGAGCAAGAACCTGGTTCTAACACAGGCCTCCTAATCCTATGCTAGCTGTATTTCAGACTTGCAACAAGCGGCCTATTTGACTAAGGCAGGATTCTCTGCATCTTTGTCACATTTCCTCAGATTACAGCCCCTGCATTGTGTTCATGAACAAATAGAATATACCATCTATGATGACTGGGTCTCTCCTGAAAGAATTTTTAGTTCTCCCAAAATCTTTACTGAATTCTATCCAGTGGAAAAAGAATTCACATACTATCTTTGGGCTATCTTTGATCCTGCCGTCTGTCCTAAACTAGACCTATTGAAGATGTTCCTTTTTTCAAAGATTCTGCAGATAGTAAATTTGAGACGCTTCTAAAAGCTCTCTTTATTTTTGCAGGCCAGTTATTACTGCAATTTCAGTTTGTCAAACTGCAGCTAACTGGACTAGGACAATGAACAACCAACATGATCCCGTATATTAGGATTGTACAAAGAAATTACGACAATTGACTGCTGCTTTACTTTTCTGTGTTGATGCCCTAAAACGTAATGGGGCAAATTTCCCCACATTCACATGCACAGAATACTATGGTTGAAAGCTTGGACAGCTAGTGCTGCATGCAAAAGACGCTTCACCTGTATACCTTTCCAAGGAAGATGTCTGTTATCAAAGAGATCACAGGTTGGAAGGTGTTTTTCTTCCATAGTAGAAAGTCTCAAAACCACCTTCTTCAGGAACTCCTAGCTCATCAAATGCAGTGCTACGGTCTGCTCTAACCAGGCTTAATTTTCAAAAACTAAGTTCAGCCCGTCCTTTCATTGCAAGGCTTCGGCCACCAAACCTTGCCGAAAGCCCTCTTTGCAATGAATGGATACCTGCACGCCTAAGAGTTGGGGCGTCCATTACAGTTTGCCTCTTTCTGAGTCACAGACATCACAGATGTCCCAAACCTGTGAGTTCAATCAGTGGCTTCAAAAGGGTACAAAATAGAGTACAAAACTGTACCACCTCACCGCTTTCTTCTTTTAAATCAACAAAAAAAAAGTTGCCCAAGAACAATTTGGCTTGCAAAATGCCTATAACCACCTCTTAACCCAGGGAGTTGTTGGTCCAGTACCACCAAAAGACCGGTACAGGATTCCAACTAGATCTGCTCACAGTACCAAAGCACAATGGGGATATTCGTCCTATTTTGTCTTAAAATCCCTCAACAAATTCTTTCAAATTCCAAAATTTGGCATGGAATCCGCAAGGTCAGCAATTGCCTCTGAAACAAAGTGAATACATAGCATCTGTGGACTTCCAAGATGCCTATCTACGTGTTCCCATTGACCCACCTTATCAGCACTTTTAGCGCTTTGCGTTGGCGAACAGCCACTTCGTTTGTCTCACTGACCTTTTGGACTCTCCTCTGCTCCCAGAGTGTTCACAAAGGTCTTGTTTGTTCTGCTCAGAACTTAAGGTATCTAGACAACCACCTTCTGAAGGACGCATCTCTTTTGCAGCTATTAGGAAATGCTCACAAGACAATTTAGATGCTTCAGGTCTTCAGCTGGGTAATCTGTTTTAACAAATCTGCTCTCCAGCCTTCCCTTTGCCTGTAATACTTGGGTCTGGTTCTCGACACATCCCGAGCAGAAGTCTTTCTACCAGAAAAAAAAGCTCTTTCTCTTAAGAGCACATGCTCAAGACTTGAGATCCAAGACACATTCCACATTGAGATTCTCCTTGTGAGTTCTAAGCCTAATGGTAGCGTCCTTTAAAGTAGTACCATTCACCCATTTCCATTCATGAACTCTCCAAAAAAAATCTTGTTGTCCTGGAAAAGTAGGCTCCTCTCGATTTGCCAATGCTTCTGTCCAACCAAGCAACTCCCTATCTTGATGGATCACCACCCATAATAGTGGGGAAGGTCTTCCTTCCCTGTGCCTGGAAAATTATTAGAACAGATGCAAATCTCTGGCATCCATTGAGAGACGCTAAGCTTACCATCAGCGTCTTGGAGCTCAGAGCTGTCAGGTTGGCCCTGCAGCACTAGATCCCCCTTCTGAAGGGCCACCCAATAAGGGTGCAGTCAGACAGTGCCATGGCAGTTGTCTGCATCAACCATTCAGGGGACACCAGGAATGTGGCTGCCCTGAAGAGAGAAAACAAAAGCATCTCTTAGACAGAATTTCACTATCCAATGATCTTTGTGGTCCACATCCCAGGAGTGGACAACTGTAAAGCGGATTATCTTAGCCGCCATCACCTGGATCAAGGGGGATGGGCCCTTCATTCAGATGTTTTCACATGTTTTCATTCAGATATGCTGAAAATGGGAGATTCCCGATGTGAATATCCTAGCCTCAAATAAATTATATCAGACAGATCATATATGCCCAATAAATGATGCCACATCCCAGAAAGTGATGGAGGAGAAGGTGTACTATGGATAGGACTTTTAAGGCACCATAAGACCAAAATCACAAAATGCAAAAACGTTTATCATACAAATAGGTTTAGAAACTGAAGAAAAAGATTAAAAGCAATACATATTTGTATGCCTTATACATGGTGATCACATCAAGAATCCTAGCCTCCAGATTTAACAACACTATTTGTTGCCAGAATCAGAGATCCTATAGCTCTAGCGTCCAGATGAGATTCCTTGACAATCCCCTGGTCTCAGTTATGGCTAATTTACGCTTTCCCTCCAATGCAAATCCTGCCTTGTCTGCTCAAGAAAATAGAGCAAAATAGGAAAACTGTGATTCTAATTGCAGGAAACTAGCCCAGAAGAACCTGGTACACAGACTTCTAGCAGTTGACCCCTGGCCTCTTTCCAGCAGACCAGATCTGCTATCGCAAGGCCCTCTATTATATCCTACTTCTCAGTCTCTGGCTTCTACAGCATAGCTGTTGAAACCCAGGTCTTACGGGATAGAGTGGTTTCTGAGTCTGTGATTCCTACTTTGCTATACTTTCCGTATTGAGCACATTGTCCTCTCATTCTTATACCCTGCTCCTTAGCATCCAAATTAAATATCTCTACATTGCTTGGATGTAGTCAGAGCCATTAGATTAAATCTCAAGGCTACTGCTTTATTCAAACGGACAGATTCCCTCAATGCACGATGGACACAAAATCTGGTCTGAGCTTACATTCTCAAAGAGAAATCTCCTCCTGCATGGTTATGTGCCCTTTCCACCAGATCGCTTGGTGTTTCATGGACATTTCAGCGCCAAGCCTTGGTAGCCCAGTCTTACAAGGCCGGCTGGTCTTATGTTCAAACTTTTTAAAAGTTTTACAAGGTAGACGTCCGGTCTTCTGCTGATGCAGCTTTTGGCCACAAGGTTCTCGCAGAGGTTCTCTGAGGTGTTGGGTCTTTTGTCCCTTATTGTCGGGCCTGTTGGCACAGTTCTATTTGCCTCATTGTTGCTCACACTTCCTATTCAGTAGTTGGAGATCTCCCATGGTGAATGAATATTCTGCCTGTGTCCAGAACTGTACGACTAAGATACAAGAAATTTGGACTTGTCTGTAAATTCCATATCTTGGAGTGGAGTACAGGACACGGGCCACCCTCACTTACATTCCTTGGTTTACTCTGTATAGCTTGCTGCAAAATTGAAGACTCGGGAGTCATGTCCTCTAAAGCTTTGCCAGTATCCAAACACCTGAAGGTACACAACCCGTGGTGTATGAATATTCTGGCTGGGTCCTGTATAAGATATGCACTACAGGTAATTCAAAATTCCTCCTAGTTTATCATTATAATGGAATTACAGTGTAATACTAACTAAACCTAAACTTACTCCCATCACCGTTTTTAAGCCTATTCTAACTACCATGTAAAGGAAAGAAGTCTATACTTACTAATCATGCTCACATGATCAGGTCCCAGCATCGGCTTCAGTGTAGAGGAGGGACAGCCAACAACGGATTCTCCATAGTAAGCCTATGGGTGACATTATCGCCCAGGCTTTGCAGCAGTTGTCGGCGATCTCTTCACTGAAGCTGGCTGCTGGATCGATCATGTGACCAGATTGGATTACCCTCAGCATAGGTAAGTTTAGACTTCTTTCCTTTACAGTAGGAGTAGGCAGTCTTTGAAAGGCGGAAATCTACCTGAACAACATGAAAGAGATCGAAGATCAACGAGGTTCAGTGCCCTTATTTTTTTGAAGAAATGTAGCTAGTAAAACCTAATGAAAAATATAATAACAAATATTACTGTAAAAATCTCAACTTACCTACCCTAAAAGTGGATAGTATCCATAGGGCAGCGGACCGTATCAGTAGTTTTTTTATTATTTTTTTAGGAGCTCCATTAGGAGGCTCTGGTGACATATCAGGAGTCTAAATAAACCCTTGATGTCTTTTGGGACAGAGAAAGGGAATGGGGATAAACAAAAGAAGAGCGACAATTTTGCAAAAAATACAAATTTCTTACTTTTTGCTAAAATACAAATCCAAAAAAAAAAAAAAACATTTTTTTTCAACGGTTTTGGCCGATTTTATATTCTTCCTCATATTTTTGGTAAAAAAAAATGCAAACTTCTTTTTTTTTTACTAGTAATGGCGGCGATCTGCAATTTTTAGCGGTACTGCGATATTGGGGCCGACATGTCGGACCATTTTGACACTTTTTTGGAACCAATGGCATTTATACAGCGATCAGAAATTTAAATATCCACTCATTACTGTGTAAATGTCATTGGCAGTGAAGGGGTTAACCTGCAAGGGGTAGTGAAGGGACTAAATGTGTTCCCTAGGCGTGTACTAACTGTGGGGGGGCTGGGCTGTTATGGGCATAAGAGATCTAACTGATCCCAGTGACAGGGATCAGTAGATCTCCTATGCCCGCACTGACATAGCGGGGAACCGCCGTGTTTACATCGGCGGCTCCCCGCTCTTTGGCTCTGGCCGCTCATCGCGGCTCTCCGGCGGACATTGGGTCCGCCCGAGCCGCGGGCACACTCCGGAGTGCGGCGGGTGCATGTGCCCCCTAGCGGCCTCTCCGCAAATCGCCGTCTTTTTACGGCGATTCGCGGGACCCGTCCACACTGCTGCAGTAAATATACTGCGCGTGGTGTGGAAGGGGTTAAAGAAGCGGTAACTTTTATTTTTTTTTTATTATTTCTAGGTGAAGTCCACCCAAAACGTAATTATTTTGAGATTTACTTGTTTTAGGGGTTCCCTCAAACATAACTCATGGGCTTTGATGTTGCTTAAGTCACTGTGAAAGTGCTCTTAGTTACTCTTATTTCTTGCCTTCACTAGAAAACTTGGACTGGGCAAATGGGGAAGGTGACCATGTTGTGGGAAGAGCAGAATATGACTTTGCAGCTACTTCAGATGAGGAGCTTTCTTTCCATGCTGGTGACATGCTAAACCTGGCACCCAAAGGTAATTTTTTTTTTCATCTCCCTCTTATTTTTGTTCTAGCAGAGAAAAAGTGTAATGGATGCTGGTGGTAGTTTGTATGGTCGCGAGATGTTAACATTCTGTGTCATAGGGTTGCCATAATTGTATGGGCTGCTCAGATAGAAAAGAGGATCAGAGGGTGATTAAGGATCATAATGATTAATCAAAATAATAAATACATTGACAAAACCGCATTCCCAAAATGGTGTAGGGATGTGTGTTATTTTCTAGGATTATTCATCCTTCCCACCTTGATTCACAGAGTTCCTGTCCCCAGGTCCCCTTGTCTACTGATTATTGCTCCGTCTTGCATAACTGGAAGTGTCCTGTTGGCTCCTGACTTCTTGATGGCAGGCACAGGCAGTGATCATTTCACTCATGGGATGGAAAGGAGAGGCGTCTGCTGATCTACCCTCCCTGCTAACAGGATAGATGGTTCACTATGTTAAAGTGGTTATAAATCCTTACATGTACCCAGTGAAGTGACTCGCCTCAGGTGATACACAGAGGTGAAACAAATCCTCCTACATACGTTGTACTCAGTTATCTGCAGTCTTCTCAAATGCCATTCAAATTCCAGAATTTATAAAGCTTGTTTGAGGTTACACTTTGCAGAGCTCAGCGAGGAGGGCTCCAAGAGTTGATTGGAGGGAAGGGACACACCCCCCTTCACACAGGACAGAGCTGAGGCTGTCAGTCAGCTGTTGATCCCTCCCGTCACCCTTTTTTCTCTTGGTGTCTGTAAAACTTGTCAGAAGTGATTCATGCAGATAGCAGAGGAACGAAGCAGCAAACAGAAATGACAATTAGCGCTCTTAATTGAGACAAATACACACTATAGAGGGATATGCTTTGTTCATATTTCATGTCTGAGGTTTACAACCACTTTAAGTGATTCTTTTTTCCTTCATACACTAACCAGTAGAAGGATCTGCTTCAATACCTAATGTTCTCAAGTAAGAATGTGACCTTTATAACCTGTGTTTATTTTCAGAAAAACAACCTAACATAAGAGGCTGGCTGCTTGGAAGCTTGGATGCGCAAACTACAGGATTTGTTCCTGCCAACTACATCAAAATCCTTGGCAAAAGAAGAGGACGCAAAGCCGGAGAGGCTGAGAAAAGGCAGGAACAGCAAGCTTTCCCCAACAATCCGCCCCTGAGCACAGTGTCATCCATAGCCACGCTGGAAGATCAGGAAGCTGCCCTCGAGTCAGTTTTTGTAGAAACAAGTAGCACAGGGCATGGCGTCGAAACAAGTACAAGCCATAGGGCCACATTTGATTTATAAACAAACATTTGTGTTAAGAGAGCTGCAATGTCATACCGTGTCAACAGTTTTAAAGTTACCGTTGTTCCCTGCAGTACATGAATGGTTGGCTGTACTGTAGATGGTAGGCATAGCCATATTCTATGTGCCCCATCTTAACCTGTAGTAATCTGTCAGGATATATGTTGGATGGATTCTCTCAATTACTGCAGCTGTAGAGCGTGGGATGCTTAACTCTTCACTTAACACTAGATTGGCCTCTAGATGTACTCAAAGGGAATTTTGATCCAAACTAATATATGTATGGGGATGTTGGTATATTTAATAGTGCAATGAAGCTCCTATTTAGTTTTAATTATGCGCTTGTTGCATGATATGTATCCTATTTGATGATGGTACATCACATTTAAATTATTCTAACTCCTGAGTGCTTGGCGCAGCCGTTTTGCAATTATTGTCAGTCTTCACTTTGGCACTTTGATTCCATTAGAGCAGAAACATTTACCCAAAATTTAATTTTCTACTTAAGCATACGAAAATTAAAGCGCAATAGTCCATAACTATCTTTAAATATTGTCTAGAGATCATGAACACAGACATCAGTGATCTTTATTGTTGGGAGATGCTGTATTGTAGTGTAGAATAAGTGCTGGTTTTGGGGGCTGTGCTAAAAGCGGATCTACACTGCATCTGAGCACCACAAACCAAAAAAACTACCAGCCCTTTAAGGGGGTTTCAGATGCTGGGGGTGGGGTTTATGATTAAGTGACTGCCATGATTGACTGTCATGGCGGTCACATGATCGGAAAGCTTTCTGTTAGCTGCCGGGGGCATGCTGTCGGCACAGCTTGTTTTGTAATATTGCATGCAAATATGCGGCCATTCGGCGCCTATAGTCTGCATATTTGCTTGCTGTCGGCGCCAAGAAGTTAAATTTATTTTAAATATTCAGAGCAACCCCCCCATCCATCCATGTCTCCATGCTTTATTGTGTTGAGAATTCACTTTGAAAAACACCCCCCTTGCATTTCTGGTAGTAGCAATTTTTAGTAAGCACAAATGATTCATTTAGCATTTATTTCCTGGAATCCATCCGCTCTTAGCTCAGGCATGCAGGCAGGAGAGTGTGCTTAGCTGAGAAAACACCTCCTCCTCTCCTGGGATGTATGCCATCATTTGCCTAGGCAAGAAGCCAGGAAATAACTGAAGAAATGTAAAAGGAAAAAGTTTAAAACAAGTAAATATGATATACTTTCCTAACTTTACTAATGCTAGCAGTATAAGGAATAAAAATAATCAATGTTGATTAGGAGAGTAAAGTTCCACTCTTAAGCAGCTATTATTCCTCCCATGTTCAGTTTGGAGATATATGCACAGTAGTGGCAGTTACTTTCTGCCTTGTCCCTTTAGTATTAAAAGGGACCCCCAAATGGATCTTTCCAATTAGGTGTAGTGGGTCTGTGTGTAAATTGCTGTTGGGTCTGAGTGCCACAGCTATCTATATTACATCCATCCTTAATAATATATTATTGACATTTTTGTTCAACAGTAGCAGCAGCTATGATAACCTAGAATGATAAGTGCATTGACACTGTACAAGCTGTATATGTTTCTTAATGCCTTCCATTTTTTTTTTTCTTACCCCACATTTTTTCCAGGATGTTCTTTATTTGCAGCACAAAGTAACAACGCTAGGAAAGACCATACTTTAGTTTTAAAGTGACAGTTCCATGCTACTTAGCACTTATTTGCATATGAATGTAGAGTTTTTAATCATTGTGATACAGTACTGTAGCTATCTAGCATTCTCCTTCTTAAACTGTACACCAACTGTCCATTGAAGTTCAGCTGGACCAAAAGGGGCTGTCTGAATTTGGGTCCGCGTATGAAGTCAATCAACTTCTGTTGAAGAGATGTCTAAAAAAAAATTGTTTGGATGGTCAACAACTGCAGCCAATGATCAGTGAATTCTGAAAGTGCCGCTATCCCTGCCACTGGCTGATCGAAAAAAAATGTTTATGGCCATCCTTAATGTGCACTTTGGAAGACAAAGTTGCATTTAGCCACGGCACTTGCCAGTGTTCCCTCAGTCTCTAAAATTGGTTCTAATATTAGTCAACATGTCCCATTTTTATGTTTGGTATGTGAGTATATTGTTTGGGGGGATATACCTGTCAAAATGCTCCCTTTGTTATTATAAAGTACACCTGCCATGCAGTCTACCACTGATGATTTAATCTTTTGAGAATGCTAGTTGACTGGCTCTCATGCTTGCCTACCTTGAGTCAGTTTAGTGAACAAGCTAACAGATAAGGACCTTTGACTTTCCTGTATGCCTATTCTAATTTCAGTGACTCAATGTAGCAGCCAGACAGTTAGTATTTTAAGGAGGGATGCAGCTACATTGGCCCCCATATTTCTGTCAACACAGTTTTACTTTTCTTTGTTACTACTGATGACTCACTTATAATGCATACAGTAAAACAATGAGTATGCATTTTGTGTGAAAATTGAAATTACTAGTAAGGACAATGAAAAATATGATTAAATGTTAATTTGTAACTGGCGCTTTTGAGGAAAAAAGATGTTTGAACTGTTGAAATTTTTAAATCTCTGTAAAAATTGTATCTTAAATGTTCAAAGAACACAGATCTTCTGTATATATTGTGTGTAAATGTTCAGGCCAGCTAAATGGCGCTTCTGGTTTGCTGATGTATCCGAATATGGAACATATTCCCCTGCACTGGCAGATTCATACAATATTAATTTTATTGCTTAACGAGGTTTCAAATTGTGAAAATTAAAATGCAGACACGATTAAAAATGTAAAATGCCAATGTAAAAATAGATACTATTTACTGCTAAATGAAGGCTGTCGTTTTCGTGGATATTTTTAGCTGTCCTATTCCTTGGTCATATCCTTGTGACCATTTGCAGTAAGAGCAGAGGATTCTGTGAATGCAAGTGGCATCCTCTATTCACCTCTGGTGATCAGCGGTCATGCACATGTATTGAACTGAGCAAAACATTTTGAAGTGTAAAGCTGCCCATAAACTTTACAATCAAATTGTATCCTTTTTAGGTTTACAACAACCTAAAATGTGAGGACCTGCCTAAACACTGCATTTGGTTTGCATGCAGCCTTCCATTGTTGGTTGATCCAAAGAATATTGTTCAGATTGTATTGTGTAAGGTCCGCTTAAAGTGATTGTTAGGCCTCATACACACGGGCGTATCTAAAAAAATAAACAAAACGTCGGGTCCGACGTCAAGGAAAAAAAGTCGACGTTTTTCGGCGTTATGCATTGGCGTTTTTGAGCGTCGGCGTCAATAGGCGTTTTTTAAAAAAAATCATCCCTCTGCTATTTTTCAACCTAAAAACGTCGGCGTCAAAAAACGCCGGAAAACGCCGGTACAATATTAGGTGGCGTTTGTTGGCGTTAGTTGGCATATTGTGGCGTCGGCGTCAAAACATTACAGCCTCAGAATGCGATGGCCATGGGTTCTACTTTCTGCTCACTAACGCCGACGCCACCTACAGCTCAGAAACGCCGACGTTTTTATGGGGCCATTGACTAACATGGAGAGCTGCAAAAAACGCCGGCGTCAAAAAACGTCCGTGTGTATGAGGCCTAAAGGTTAATTTTTTTATTATTTTAAATAACAAACATGTTATACTCACCTGCACTGTGCAATGGTTTTTCCACAGTGTGGCCCCAATCCTCCTTTTCTGGGGGTCCCCCGGCGACGCTCCTGGCTCCTCTTCTTTATCGGGTGCCCCCTCGGAGAGGCATTTTCCATGGGGGCACCATGCAGGAGCACTCCCAGGTCCTGCTGCTGCATCCATTGACACAGCTAGCAGGACTCTGCCTGACCCCTTACTCCTGTGTCACTGGATTTAATTAACAGCGGGAGCCAATAACTCCTGCTATCAATCTATCCAATGAGGACCTGAGACAGCTGCTGGGCTCGTCCTTGGCGCTGGAACCAATTGGTCTCAGGTAAGGAAAAGGGGGGTTCTGGGGGGCTGATGCAGCATAGAAGGTTATTCACCTTAATGGATAGGATGCATTAAGGTGAAAAACCTCAAGACTTTACAACTCCTTTTCTGGGCCACTAGATTCGGCTGACAAAAGTAAAGTTTCCTGGTGTCTGAGACTCAAAGGTACCACATCCCTTGAGAGAAATTCAAAGCAAATGCATAGAGAAAGGAATGAGATTTTCAAGGTGCTAACACAAATTATTATAAAAATATCCAAAATGTTATTACAATTATATGTTTAAAAAAACAATTTCATATAAAACCATCACAAAGAATCCATGAGGCTACAATACATATACACTAGCTCAACATGTTTCGCCAATCAGCTGGCTTCTTCAGGAGACTTTAGAAATATTGCATGCCAAATCACTAAAAATAAAAGCAATATATACGCCAGAGACGCCTATACGCCAAAAGTGAACTTATATCAATACATCAAAAATATATTTTTACTATATTAAATTATACCAATCACATGTACAGAAATGCTTATGGATCACTTCGGAGGCTCTCTTACCTGAGGTGTTATTTATTTTAATAGACCAAAAAAGACTTAGAACCTGCACTAACAGGATAATCTGTACAGATACCACTAGACCAGGGGTGTCGAACTCAAATACACAGTGGGCCAAAATGTAAAACTTGAACAAAGTCGCGAGCCAGCATTGAACAAATGAACCTTTTAACATGGACCCAAACAAGATTTGCTTTAACATTGAATATGGAACAAGCATATTCATTTATTAAATAAGATTTAAATAATAATAATTTGACTCGTTATTAATTGGAAAAGAAATACGTGAAAAAGAACGGTGAGGTTCTGTACCCGAATTTACCAACTAACCAAAATAATAATAAAATAAAATTTTTAATAATAATAAATTTAGAATAAATTATTTACTTATACGAACAAGGTATAAGTTACAATTTCGTTTAGAACAAACCCAGGTACAATTTTCCAAGTAAACAAGTTACGACCGAGCGCTGAAACAAGTTCAAAATGTAAAACCGGGTGACACATAAACTCAAGCTGTGGGGACCAGATCACCATAGACATGTCTAATAGGACAATCACGTCCAAGATTCAGAAAAAACCAGATAATTTTATT
>BLSH010409522.1:415937-428578 GCA_018402905.1 Glandirana rugosa | reverse complement strand
TCACAAATATTTGTAAGAGATAGAGGTCCGTCAGTAGAACGACCAAGTATAGGAGGGGATACCAGATCACGTATCCACAGTTTGAGACCGGGCACCCGGTTTAAACCGGGCGTCACATTAATATAAACCGGGCGCTCCGATATGGTTTACTGATGATCTCGATCGGGCGGCCATAATATGTCGCGTAAGTAAGTATCGATTATGTTATTACGGAACGACAACAAAACCACGCAGTTAGTCCTGTCCAGGGTCTTTGCGGGAGAGGACACACTGTCTTCAGTATCGCTAGAGTTCGATGTTGACAGTGAAACCTAGACCATAGGGGAGGATATGAACCAGCAAGATGACTGCCTGGAGATAGAGAATGTTTATAAACACTAACTGAGGCATGTGAGCAATACCTACCAGTTTTGTTTTGAGGATGAAATAACACCCAAACAAGTAGATTTCAGAAACCCTATTGTCTCTATCCCGAGTATAGTCACGCTCTCAGGTTAAGCAATTGTAATTTTCCCGTATAAAGCAAAAAAGACCATCAGCCCATACAGTTGTATGCAAAAGTTTAGGAACCCCTGACAATTTCCATGATTGTCATTTATAAATATTTGGGTATTTGGATCAGCAATTTCATTTTGATCTATCAAATAACTGAAGGACACAGAAATATTTCAGTAGTGAAATGAGGTTTATTGGATTAACTGAAAATGCATCAAAACGAAATTAGACAGGTGCATAAATTTGGGCACTCCAACAGAAAAATCACATCAATATTTAGTAGAGCCTCCTTTAGCAGAAATAACAGCCTCTAGACGCTTCCTATAGCCTGTAATGAGCGTCTGGATTCTAGATGAATGTAATTTGGACCATTCCTCCTTACCAAACATCTCCAGTTCAGTTAGGTTTGATGGTGGCCGAGCATGGACAGCCCGCTTCAAATCGCCCCACAGATGTTCAATGATATTCAGGTCTGGGGACTGGGATGGCCATTCCAGAGCATTGTACTTGTTCCTCTGCATAAATGCCCGAGTAGATTTTGAGCAGTGTTTTGGGTCGTTGTCTTGTTGAAATATCCAGCCCCGGCGTAACTTCAACTTTGTGACTGATTCCCCAACATTATTCTCAAGAATCTGCTGATATTGAGTGGAATCCATGCGACCCTCAACTTTAACCAGATTCCCAGTACCGGCACTGGCCACACAGCCCCACAGCATGATGGAACCTCCACCAAATTTTACTGTGGGTAGCAAGTGTTTTTCTTGGAACGCTGTGTTCTTTTGCCGCCATGCATAATGCCCCTTGTTATGATCAAATAACGCAATCTTTGTTTCAGTCCACAGCACCTTATTCCAAAATGAAGCTGGTGTGCAAATAAGGCTTCTTTCCCATCACTCTCCCATACAGCTCCTCCCTGTGCAAAGTGCGCTGAATTGTTGAACGATGCACAGTGACACCATCTGCAGCAAGTTGATGTCGTAGGTCTTTGGAGATGGTCTGTGGGCTGTTTTTGACCGTTCCCACCATCCTTTGCCTCTCCAATATTTTATGTGGCCTGCCACTTCTGGCCTTAACAAGAGCTGTGCCTGTGGTCTTCCATTAGCTCACAGTGGACACTGACAGCTTATATATCTGCAATAACTTTTTGTAGCCTTCCCCTAAACCATGATGTAGAACAATCTTTGTTTTCAGGTCATTTGAGAGTTGTTTTGAGGCCCCCATGTTGCCACTCTTCAGAGGAGCGACAAAGAGAACAACAACTTGCAATTAGCCACCTTAAATACCTTTTCTCATGATTGGATGCAAATGTCTATGAAGTTCAAGGCTTAATGCGCTCACCATACCTATTGTGTGTTACAATTAATCAGTGCTAAGTAGTTACAGGTATTCAAATCAACAAAATGATAAGGGTGCCCAAATTTATGCACCTGTCTAATTTTGTTTTGATGCATATTGCACATTTTCTGTTAATCCAATAAACCTCATTTCACTACTGAAACATTACTATGTCCTTCAGTTATTTGATAGATAAAAATGAAATTGCTGATCCAAACACCCAAATATTTATAAATGACAATCATGGAAATTGTCAGGGGTTCCTAAACTTTTGCATACAACTGTATATATTAGAAGAAAAAGGCGCACTGGCCTAGTGCATTATCCCAGAGTAAAATGTATTAAAAGAGATTAAAAATACTCACAAACATATGATGATAATACGCATGAAGCCCCTAGCATGAGGTGAATGGACCTATCTTGGCGAAAGTCCTGGAACGTGATGGAGAGGACGTGAGAGCTGCACCAGCTAACATATTTCGAAGACCATGCCGTCTTCCTCAGAGCTAAGGCAGCAATGGTTCTAAATGCAATCTATATACACACATACATTCACACAGTAATGGTATGTGGGGGAGGTACACCCAGCAGAAGCCCATACTCTCCTCCCATATCCTATAACTGTATCTAGGCTGAAATATCACAAACAGAAAGGGAAATTGGGAGACAACCATGAGGATTCTCAAACTATAGCCAAATGGTAAAGTCTTCAATGAAGACAGGGATAAATTTTATCAATTGATTATAGTTTGGGAATCCTCATGTACTGTCCAGACTGTGCCCGTACCATTTAGCAGCCTGGGTACTCTTCTGTGTGTGCTTGCATATCTCCCGTTAAACTCACAGCAGAGCAGAGGGCAGGAGGCACAGCAACATTTCAAATTAACAAACAGGTGATGGGTTGTTGGGACGCAAGGCAGTCCTAGCAACCAATCACTTGCTTGTTAACGAGAATAGGGTAGCTCCCGCCCTCAGTGCAGACCTGCCGTACCTCCTGCCCTGCTGTGAGTTTAACAGCCATAGCTGCGGCAGGCAGGTGAGTACATACAGAAGAGGAGTCCACCCTGCCCACTGCCCTGTTGTGTTAAGGACGGACTGTGAAAGGGGAAGAGCTGTAACTGCAATGGGTACTGTGTGTTTAATGGAGGGCTGTGATTTGAGGGAGCTGTTTTTGCAAATAGGGCTGTAATGTCAGAGGGAGGAAGCTGTGATTGCAAGGGGAGTGGTGATGTGAGGAGGAGCCTCTGATATGGGGGGGGGGGGGGGCTGTGATATGAGGGTGGTCTGTGATTGCAAGGGGTTGTGAGGTGAAGGAGGCGACTGATGTAAGGGGGTGGAGGGTAGGGCTGTGATGTGAGAGACCTAAATCCATAGAACAAACATGAGATTCAGACATCTGCAGGAAGAAAGAAGAAAAATGTATTGACCAAACCTCTGTGAATTTTGATTCAGTACTCCTGGTATAGTGTGTTTTTAGTAAGTGAATACTTTAAATTACCATCCCTGTTTTTACCAAGTAATAAAGCCTGCACTTCCACATTTCTCATATACATATTTGTAGATTAGCCACTAGAAGCAGGGCAGATCAGCAATTGAAACTTTCTTTCAATGTAACAACTGTGCTTACATAAAGCCAGCCATACTTGGATCAAAAATCAGCCAGTTCAGCAGGGACTGGCCAAATTCTTGATCCATGTATGGGCAGGGTGGTTGTACAGATGTTGATCTACCTATCGACTTCTGTAAAACCGCCCTTTCGGATTTGTGCTACTAAATCAGAGCTGCTGGCTAGTGGGGCGGGGAAAACTCCCCATTTTTAGAATACAATAGCTCAACAGGGAAGATTGCCTATCCACATTGGATGGGGGATGGGGGGGGGTCCAGTCAGTTTTTAAAATTTCAACCTGTTGTTTGAATGAAAAATGCTGATTCATGCATGGACTGCTTGATGTTAGCCACATAGGGAGTACAGTGGGTTAGTCAATTCAATGACTTGCTTTGGGAGAAGGGCCAGGAAAACCTAAATGCTGTGAAGCACAGCAAGCCATCAAGCAGGGACTGTATATGTATGAAGCAAATATAAATGCCCCTATGCACATAGGTAATTACAAACTAAGCACTGACACAAGTTTTTTTGTAACATTAACAATCTCTGTTAGAATTATATAGATCAAGCTATTTCAGGTATGTCTAAAGCATAAAAAAACTGAAAGACTATACGTTCCTTGTAGGAGGAGGAGATATCGGTGTTGTTCCATGTCAAGAGCCATCTGATTGCAGCACTACTTATCTGGAACACTCAGACCAATGCTTTTGATTAAATGAATGCAAATCAATTCATTATCTGTAATAAAACAAGCCCTGGTGGATGTATATTGTATTGATTGGTCACAATGGGTGCATTCAATAATATTTGTTTATCATATAAATGCTTTTATTTTCTAAAGGAGAATATGATCTGACCTTCTAACCCAAGAATTCTAATACTCTTGTGGCTGCTAAACTACATCCTCATCCTGAATGCAGAGAGTTCATATTCCTGTTTCAAGTGATGTCAGAAGCTGTTGTATACAATTAATAAGGTGGGCCTAACGACAACTCGTTATGACACCTGTCCACAGAATCTCTTTCTTCCATTCAAACCTCACGATGAAAAGAGCTGTCAAAGGACATCAGGGATCAGATTGTACACTTGCACAAGACTGGAATGGGCTACAAGATGATCAGCAAGAAACTTGGTGAGAAGGAGACAACTGTTGGAGCGATTATTTGCAAATGGAAAAAATACAAAATAATCATCAATCGCCCTCGGTCTGGAGCTCCATGCAAGGTTTCGCCTCATGGGGTAAGGATGATCATGAGAAAAGTAAGGGATCAGCCCAGAACTACACGGGAGGAGCTTGTGAATGATCTGAAGGCAGTTGAGACCAGTCACCAAATAAACCATTGGTACCACAATACGCTGTCATGGACTGAAATCCTGCAGCGCCCGCAAGGTCCCCGTCCTCAAGAAGGCACATGTACAGGCCCGTCTGAAATTTGCCATGAACTAAATGATTCAGAGAAGGATTGGGAGAAAGTCATGTGGTCAGATGAGATCAAAATGGAGCTCTCTGGCATTATCTCGACTCGCCGTGTTTGGAGGGAGAAAATGCTGGCTATGACCCTAAGAACCCCATGCCTACAGTCAAGCACAGAGGTGGAAATGTGATGTTTTGGACTGTTTTTCTGCTAAAGGTACAGGCTGACTTTCCTGCATTGAGGGGCCATGTATTGAAAAATTTTGAATGAGAACCTTCCTTCCTCAGCCAGAACACTGAAGATAGGTTGTGGAGGAGTCTTCCAGCATGACAATTACCCAAAACATACTGCCAAGGCAACAAAGGAGTGGCTCAAGAAGAAGCACATTTGGTTCATGGAGTGGCCTAGCCAGTCTCCAGACCTTAATCTTATAGAAAATTTATGGAGGAAGAAACTTCGAGTTGCCAAGCGACAGCCAATAAACCTTAAGAATTTAGAGAAGATCTGTAAAGAAGAGTGGACCAAAATCCTTCCTGAGATGTGTGCAAACCTGGTCACTAACTACAAGAAACGTCTTTGCTCCGTGCTTGCCAACAAGGGTTTCTCCACCAAGTACTCAGGGCCGTCTACCGCAGGGCAAAAGGGGCACCTGCCCAGGGCCCGGTCATTGTTTATGGGCCCAAAGCAGAGCTGCCCCTTATGCCTGTAAATGGCCAAAATCAGACCTCCATGCGTGCTCCATCAGCGGCCGCGGATGGACCAGTCACCACCCACGTCATCCAGACCCATCCAGCCAGTCTGTCTGACACACAATGACAGTGGCACCTGGCGGTCACCGCCAATTGCATCCGCAGTTTCTTTAGCGGGCAGGGCCTTGAGCTCCAATGACGCTCTGACCCCACCCATTGCTTTGCGTGCTGCCTGCCGGGTGTGAGGACCGGCGCTGCATAGTAAGAACAGCCGCCGGGCCGGTGTCAGACGGTCACTGACAATACCAGAGGCAGAGGAGTGTGTACAGGCTGGCTGGCTGCCTAAACTACACTACGCACAGGCAGGCGGCAGTGTGCAGGACAATTTAAGCCCAGCACCCATTGGAGCCGAGCTGGCCAGGAAGAGGAGAGGACCAGTCTGCAGATGAGAACACCACCAGGTAGGTAGGTCTTTCTCCTCCCCTGGCTCCCAAGTTCCACTCAACACTCCCCATGATAATTATATTTTTTTAGGTTTTTAAAACTCTTCACCTGCACCTGACCTGTGTCCCTGACAGTGCACGCAGCATGGGCTAGGCCACCAGACCACACCATGGCCTGGTTCGTCCATGCCATGCACGCTGGCCTCGTTTACGTTACATGATCTAAGCGTGTTTGCACAGGCACACAGCAGCCCATTCATTTGAATGGGCTGCAATGCCTGCACTTCCCGCTGAATAAAGATGCATGCTGCATTTTAAAAATGCAGTGGCCTTTAAAACCATTCTGCTTTTGCACCATGCAATTTACCCTGCAGTTCCTGCACTGGCAAATTTGCTACGTTTTTAGATGTGTGAGCCATGCTTTTAAAAACACAGTGCGTTTGTGTGTGCAGAAACTATAGGTGGGTCACATGGTGCAAAAGCAGAATGGTTTTAAAGGCCACTGCATCTTTAAAATGCAGTATGCATCTTGGAAGCACAGGCATTGCAGCCCATTCAAATGAATGTGAACCGGGCCTAAAGCAGTACTGCAGGTTTGGGTCATAATTGGGGCTGCACTGATACCAATTCTGGTATTGATATGATACCGAGCATTTGCAGAGTTCTTGTACTCGTGCAAATGTTTATATACTTGATCCGATACCTGAACAGCCAGGGGTGACCGGTGTAGCGGTGGGGGCAGATTCTCCCTCCTGGAGCTGTCAGCCGCTGCTTGTAACTGCCCCCACCGCTGCACCGATCATCCCTGACTGTGCCCTCTTCCGGTCCCCCTCTTGTCATCCTCCGTGTCCTTCTCCTGCCCCCCTCCTGTCATCCTTCGTATCCTTCTCCTGTAACCCTCCGTATCCTTCTCCGGCCCCCTCCTGTCATCCTCTGTGTCCTTCTCCGGCACCCTCCTGTCATCCTCTGTGTCCTCCAGCCCCCCCTCCTGTCATCCTCTGTCCTCCGGCCCCCCTCCTGTCATCCTCTGTGTCCTCCGGCCCCCCTCCTGTCATTCACCGTGTCCTCCAGCCCCCCTGCTGTCATCCTCCGTGTCCTTCTCTTGCCCCCTTCTGTCCCATAGCTGTCAGGATGGAGAGCGGATGAAGGAGCTGGTATATATGTCATTTACCGGCTCCTTCCTTTTCTGAATGGACAGAGTCACTAACTGTCCATTCATAAATGAGCACTGTTTACGATGCGTCAGTTTATGAACGGGGAGGAGCCACTGTCTCCTGTCCATTCATCTTCAGTGCAGCTGAGGCTGCAGCGAAAGGGACTGGGGGATCTGTGCCCTCAGTCCCTTTCTCTCAAAGGGGAGATATCAGGGGTCTAATCAGACCCCTAATATCTCACCAAGGCCCCCCCCAACAGGGCTGATAAAAAAAAAGAATGGTTTTAAAAAAATTGGTGGAGTCCAGTCTGGACGTGGCACTTCTAGAGCTTGCACAACCCTCTCTCAGAGACTGGAGAGCTATAGACCCTAACTAACTAACTGCTTAACCTCTAACTACCCAGCATGTAACATCCAGAGGCTCCTGCGGAGCTGGTGACTGGCGTAGGCGGCTTTCTATATGCTGGCAGCAGACTTCAGGTAGGTGCTCGGCAGAGCTTCCCCTCCCACCTTTCTCCTTTCCTCTCTTTCCTCCTCTATTGTTATGTTTACTCTGCAATGCAAATTTGTGGAAGATGTAGCTTTGGTATGACAATGTCTGGCTAGACGATATGGCCCCTGGCCTGGGATAAGGATGCAGCACTGGCGACATTGCTTAGCCTCAGGAGGTGTTCCCCTATCCAGTAGATGGGGGAAACAGAGCTAATGGGTGGAGGTGGTCCCCGGCCTGGGATCCTCTTAGGGTTTGGATCCGGTTGGAGGGGGTAGATGGAGGTACTATGTGCCCCCCCCTCTCCGCCGGGACCTCTCGGGTTGGGGTCATGTTCACCCCGGGATGTTTTGTCAGGGATCAGTGGTAAGGAAAGGCGGGATCAGTTGTAAATGACTATGGCAGATGCTGCATCCCCCCCCAGGCCTTCACAATGGGCCCTACAGGGAAGGACGCGGCCCCCCTGGGCTACTGCCACCCGAACCGCTCACCTTGTAAGGTGATTTCATTTCTTGCATACAATACCATGCTACTGAAGTTGGTCTTACTGTTGTTTGTCTGACTATTTGTCTTTTTACACTGTGATCTAAATAAAGATTATATAAAAAAAAAAAAATAGGTGGAACTGATGAGTCCACGCCTCATCAGTTCCACCTATCAGTGACCATCAGTGCTGCATATTAGTGCCACTGTTATATGACATTAAAAAAATATTGGTAATTGGTATCGGCAAGTACTTGAAAAAGAGTATCGGTACTTGTACTCGGTCTTACAAAAGTGGTATCAGTGCAACCCTAGTCATAATGCACTAGTATACACTATGATGTGGAAATGGCTGCAATGTAATGGGAAACGATCATGTGTAATGGGGAACTATGACGTGGAAATGACTGCAATGTAATGGGGAACTATGCTGTGGAAATTACTGCAATGTAATGGGGAACTATGATGTATAATGTGAAACTATGATGTGTAATGGGATACTATGACGTGGAAATGGTTGCAATGTAATGTGGAACTATGATGTGGAAACTATGATGTGTAATGGGGAACTATGACGTGGAAATGGCTGCAATGTAATGGGGAACTATGATGTGCAATGGGGAACTATGACGTGGAAATGACTGCAATGTAATGGGGAACTATGCCGTGGAAATGACTGCAATGTAATGGGGAACCAAGATGTGGAAATGGCTGCAATGTAATGGGGAACTATGATGTGTAATGGGAAACTATGACGTGTAATGGGGAGCTATGATGTGGAAATGGTTGCAATGTAAGGGGGAACTATGACGTGGAAATGGCTGCGATGTAATGGGAAAGTATGATGTGTAATGGGGAACTATGACGTGGAAATGGCTGCAATGTAATGGGAAACTATGATGTGTAATGGGGGAACTATGACGTGGAAATGACTGCAATGTAACAGGGAACTATGACGTGGAAATGGCTGCAATGTAATGGGGAAATATGACGTGGAAATGGCTGTAATGTAATGGGGAACTATGATGTGGAAATGACTGTAATGTAATGGGGAACTATGACGTGGAAATGGCTGTAATGTAATGGGGAACTATGATGTGGAAATGGCTGTAATGTAATGGGGAACTATGATGTGTAATGGGGAACTGTGGTGTGGAAATGGGGAGCTATGATGTGGAAATGGTTGCAATGTAATGGGGAACTATGATGTGTAATGGGAAACTATGATGTGTAATGGGGAACTATTATGTGGAAATGGCTGGAATGTAATGGGGAACTATGATGTGTAATGGGGAACGATGATGTGTAATTGAAAACTATGATGTGTAATGGGGAATAAATGCGGTAGACTGCTGGCCCGCTCTCTACATCCCACCACGACATCCACTTTTATTCCACATGTCCGGATGGAGAGCTGGTTAGTGAACCCTTAAAAATCTCACAAACATTTGGAGACTTTTATCGATCTCTGTACAATCTAACTCCTGAGGAGTCCCACTCTTCCTCACCCATGCTTGAGACGGATATTACAACCTACATGGAAGACACAGCACTCCCCCACTTAGCAGACAATATCATTGGAGACCTTGAATTGGCCATCACAGAGGACGAAAGCCCTGGCCCGGACGGCTTTACCCCCAAATTTTACAAGACATTTAAATCCCTACTAGTCCCCTTCTTAACTAAAGTCTTTAATTCCCTATCTGACGACCAAACGTTCCCTCCACAGACTCTCAAAGCCCACATAGCTGTTATCCTAAAGCCAAAGAAGGAGCCATCCCTATGCGCAAGCTATAGGCCCATCTCGCTGATTGGAGTAGATCTCAAAATCTTCGCCAAGACCCTTGCCCTTAGACTACAGCCCTTGCTCCCTGGCCTGATCCATCTAGACCAAGTGGGCTTTGTCAGCGGCCGCGAAGCAAGGGACAATACTTTGAAAACCCTCCTTCTTACGAATTATGCGCGCACTCAAAGAATCCCCCTCTGCCTACTGACGGTTGACACAGAGAAGGCTTTTGACTGAGTTGATTGGCAATTCCTTCGGAAGTCTTTGATGCAAATTGGTCTTGGGCCGAACATGATGTCCCGGATTATGTCCCTCTATTCCTGTCCATCTGCCAGGATACGTGTTAACGGCTAGCTCTCCCCCAAATTCACAACGGAACACGGCAAGGCTGTCCATTATCTCCCCTTTTATATGTATTGGTCATGGAGCACCTAGCCATCGCTATAAGTAATAATCCACATGTTCCCGGTATCTCACTGGCACTATTTGCAGATGACTTGCTCCTATTTGTGACCAAACCAGCCCAATCTCTACCACACATTCTGCAGGAATTCCAACGAT
Source organism: Glandirana rugosa (assembly GCA_018402905.1). NCBI lineage: Eukaryota > Metazoa > Chordata > Amphibia > Anura > Ranidae > Glandirana > Glandirana rugosa. Next base: position 418,122 of record BLSH010409522.1, on the reverse strand, counting down.
CTGGAAAACTGAGTAACTTTAAAGTCAATCATGGCAAATCCGAAATACTGAATGTATCCTTGACAAAGGAGACCCTCCAACGTCTGGTGAGTGCATTCCCATTTAGGACTGGCTCTGTATCCATTCGGTGCCTAGGTGTCCAAATAACTGCAGACGCGACTCAGTTGTTCTCCAAAAATTTCCTTCCCCTCCTCCTCAAGACCAAAGCAGACCTCTCTACTTACAACAAGAAATCCTTATCTTGGCTGGGTAGGATAAATGCCCTAAAAATGGATGTACTTCCCCAATTCCTCTACCTTTTCCAAACATTACCGATTCCCATACCATCTGAGTACTTTAAAAAACTCAGTTGGTTGTTCTCTTCTTTCATCTGGAAGGGAGCCAGGCCCAGATTGCGCTACAAACTGCTTTCTCTCCCAAAGGTGCGGGGTGGTGCTGGCGCACCAGACGCCCACATTTACTATAAAGCAGCAGTCCTGACAAGAATACTCGACTGGTACCATCACTCCCTGATTAAATTATGGGTCCAAATTGAGAGCCACTTGAACTCGACAGATCTTCGGGCTTTACCGTGGTCATCCGTCATTCCGACGCAGGACCCCTCACTGACGTGCAAACTTACCAGACAAACCCTGACCGTCTGGCACCACCTGAATGCTACGGGGCTCATCTCTTACCCTAAGGGACCCATGACTCCCCTGTTCGGGACTCATGATTTTTCTCCAGCCCTACAAGGACAGGTCTTTGGCCCATGGAATAAGCAAGACCACAGACGATTAGCTCAGGTACTCCGCCCTGACTATTCCCTGGCCGCAGACGCTCCCACTGGGACCCCTTCTCCCACAATGACGCAGTGGCTCCAGATACAACAGGTGAAATCCTATATGCGGGGCCTTCCATCCTTACCTGAGGTTCTTGCTGACCCTATGACTTTTGAGGCCCTATTACTTCAGACTGATCCACCAGAGCATGCAGTCTCACAACTCTACACTCTCATACACTTAGCCACCTTCCCAGACTTGCCCCCCTACACGAAAGCATGGGAATCAGATCTAGGGCACTCGATTTCCCCTATTGATTGGCAAAAATGCTTCATATTGACTCACAAATTGTCCCTAGCCTTGTAAAATCAGGAGAAAGGATTCAAGCTGCTGACCCGATGGTATCGCTGCGATTCCACTCTGCACCTTATAGATCCTACACTTTCCGATACTTGCTGGCGATGCTCTTCGTCTAGAGGAACGATCCTACACATTTGGTGGGAGTGTCCCCCTATACGTAAATTTTGGCAGGCGATCTTCGAATTATATTGCAAACTCATGGCAACCTCGGTCGCTCCTTCCCCAGAGCTTGCATTACTATCCATTCTCCCAGGCCCATTAAAATCAATTAAAAAAGATGTGCTGCGTCATTTCTTGGCTGCAGCCAGAGTGGTGATACCCAGACACTGGAAGTCGACGGGCGCACCCTCCCTTGGGGATTGGGCGATGGAGGTGGACAAGATTAATGGGTTGGAGTGCTATTGGCGCAGGAGACAGATAGCCTAGAGCAATTCTCCAAGACCTGGACCTCCTGGTCTATGTTTAGATATTCAGAGGGATTTGTCCCTTGGACAGAGGGAACCTCTGATGCTACACGGGTTAACCTGCGTGGAATGCTTCTCTTCTTTCTGTTTTTTCTTTCATTGTACGTTCCCTGATCTTCTGATCCACCCCTTGTCTTTCCTGTCACTATCTACATACCTCCTCTTTATTCGTAGGATCTCCCCCTGCTTCTCCTTTTATCCTTTTCCATTTATTGCTTAAAGTCACCCCACTTTTAGGCTTCCTAAAGGTCAAATGCGGCCTTGCGTCGCACTCCTTCTTTATATAATACAGAGTTACTACTGTGGGCCTATATGGAATATAAAGAAGTGAGCATCGCTCAAATTGTGGAAAGCGGTGTACACAATTTCCAGTTGGATGTTTTAGTTATGTTAGGACCTATACGGCCCATGATCACAATGGTTATATTTTCTGTAGTCCTCTGTTATTTGACATTGGTTTATTGTAAATCTTTGGTACACAGTATTGATCCACCGTCTATATGTTACATGGATAAGATTCTGTACCATGTGTTTTCTTTGTTTTTCTCCTTTCTTCTTTTGTTTCTTTTGTGTACCATGTCTTAGAATAGGTACATTGTA
>BLSH010409522.1:358106-377050 GCA_018402905.1 Glandirana rugosa | reverse complement strand
CGTAATCACCTGGGAAAAAGACAAATAACTGAGGGAGGGGGATTGGTCGGTGGTTACCTCTCGTGACTACACTGTAAGTCCCGGTTTTCTGGGCTTTTAATAGCTCCAGAAGAGGATGGAGATTTCTATCTTGGACTAGCCCCTTATTATCTTTATCAATTTAGAACCCCCTCAAAAAAAAGGAAATATTATATTAAAATTTAAAATTTTGCTGGAATCACTTTACTCTTTCCTACTCATAATATGCTTTTGGCCCTGAATGTCACATCAGTGCTCTCCATTGGTGGCTGGTTAGGGGGAGGGAGTCAATAAACAGAAAAAGGGTCCACTAATGCAATGTACTGGACTATGCAGCTAGCTAACAAGGATGAAATGTTGGCAAAAATTGGGAGAGTTGGGCTTTTAATAGCTCCAGAAGAGGATGGAGATTTCTATCTTGGACTAGCCCCTTATTATCTTTATCAATTTAGAACCCCCTCAAAAAAAAGGAAATATTATATTAAAATGTAAAATTTTGCTGGAATCACTTTACTCTTTCCTACTCATAATATGCTTTTGGCCCTGAATGTCAGGGATCCTAAAAAGGGTTTCATTCCTTTACTGCATTTTATTTTGACAATGACGGGTTCATAGGTAAAATTGCCTAGTTTTGAAAAAGTACAGTACCATGCTGTTGCCCTTCTCCATCACACAACGTTAGAAGAGCAAGTGAAGAAGAAAGAGGTCAATTCTGCAGGTTAAATGTACCATGACTTATTTCTGAAAACTTCCGAGATCTGCTGCTTCAGTTTATGGATCTTTTCATCTCTGATGTTGACCTCTATTTGGCTTTGTTCCCGAAGTGCTGCCACTGTCTCTTCATACTTTCATAAGATACAGAAGATGTCACATTAATTTATGTTTTAGAACGAAGACATCCTCCTCTTCCGAAGAGGTTTCGAATGATGGATATGCATAGCACCCACCTGACTCTGCAGTTCTCTGTTGACATTTTCATAATGCAGAATGTTATAATTCAGGAGCTGCTCCTTCTCTTCCACTAATCTCTGGCTGCTGTCCAGTGACTGCCTGGTTGTTTTATGGCTGTTTACTTCAAGTTCAATGTCTATGGCAAACTGCAACGTCTGCAGTGAAAGAATATTGTTGTTTTCAATTCAAGGCCAAGCCGGCTACATACAGACTTCAAAATGGTTGTTACATATACAGATAAAACATTCAAAAAAGCTATTATTTCTAGTAAAATGACATAGGTGGTTTTGTATTAAAAGTGACAAGAACATTTCTTCAGAAATGATTTCATTTTAAACTGCATTAACCACTTCAGCCCCGGAAGGATTTCCCAGTTTAGGACCAGAGGACTTTTTGCAATTCGGCACTGCGTCGCTTTAACTGACAATTGCGCGGTCATGCGACGTTGTACTCAAACAAAATTTGCGTCCTTTTTTTCCCACAAATAGAGCTTTCTTTTGGTGGTATTTGATCACCACTGCATCATTTCTAATCGCCACTATAAACAAAAGACAATTTTGCAAAAAAAAACAAATTTCTTACTTTTTGCTAAAATACAAATCCAAAAAATAAAAAAACTTTTTTTTCAACGGTTTTGGCCGATTTATATTCTTCCTCATATTTGTGATTAAAAATAAAGAAAATCGCAATCAACATTTATTGATTGGTTTGCGCAAAAGTTGCCGCGTTTACGGATGATGAGAATTCATTTCTGGGGTTTTTATTTATTTATTTTTTACTAGTAATGGCGGAGATCTGTGATTTTTAGCGGTACTGAGATATTGCGGCGGACATGTCGGACCATTTTGACACTTTTTTGGGACCATTGGCATTTATACAGCGATCAGTGCTATAAAAATGCACTGATTACTGTGTAAATGCCATTGGTAGTGAAGAGGTTAACCTGCAGGGGGCGCTCTAAGAGTTAACTGTGTTCCCTGGGCGTGTTCTAACTGTATTAGTGTTTGACTGGCAGGGGGAGGGGAGTGATCATGGCTTCCATATAGAGGAAGGCTGTGATCACAGCCCTTCCCCCTCTCATAGAACAGAGATCCATGTTTACATGCACGGATCTCCGTTCATTCACTGCTGGGGGGCATCGCGGGTAGCCAGCGGAGATCGAGTCCGCCCTACTCGCTCCATGCCCCCCCCCCCGGACACAGTTTTAGCTGTGTTTTACCAGTGTTATAGCGGTGCTTTTGCGCCGCTATTCGGGCAGCAGCCAGGCGCTTTTAACCCCCGACAAGGGGTGCCGCGCTTCTGAGGCAGCGTTCAGCCACTTCGGAAGTGCTGGCCATTGATTTCAATTGCAGGGGTGGTGTAGGAGCGCTGTATACACGCTCACCACACCACCCCAAAGATGCTGCTTGCAGGACTTTTTTTCCTGTCCTGCAAGCATACCGCCCCAGTGTGAAAGCACTCGGGCCTTCACACTGGGGTGGATTGGGGGGAGTTTTTCAGGCGCTTTACAAGTGCCTGAAAAATGCCCCAGTGTGAAAGTGGCCAAAAGCATGAATAACAGTACAGTGCTTGTGCTGTGTCTTCTGGCCCCTGTATAACCTAAAAAAACTGGCTGATCCTGCCTGGTTCTGCCCTTCCCCCTGTAAACTGACCACGGTTTATCATGGCTGCTGAGCCCTGACACCATGGTCAGTTTATGTGCCTCTGTCATTCACAGCTCTTCTCTCTGCTCTCCCCTGTCCTTTCCCCCCTCCCCTCCCTGCCTGTCAACTCGAGACACTGCCCTCCCCTCCGCTCCTGCTGCTATAAAAAAAAACGATATTATATTTGTACCATCCCATCTGTTATATAACGATATGTGTCCCAGTGCCTGTGCTGTATAAAAACTATGCAGATTTCTACCTTATCTCAAAGTGTCTCCCGGCGCTCACGTGACTGCTCATCTCTCTGCTCCTCTCCTCCCCTCCTCCCGATTGACATCAGCGGGAGTTCTCAGCCCCTCCCACTATAGCTGTCAGCCGGGGAGAAGAGAAAGCCGAGCAGTCACATAAGCGCTGGGAGATGCCCTGAAATAAGGTAGAAATTGGCAGTTTTATACGGCACAGGCACTGGGACACATATCGTTATATAGCAGATGGGATGGTATAAATTTAATATAGTGGCTTAACAACTACTTTAAGTATTGACAAAATTATTGCCGAATAACAGGTTTATAGCAGAAATGTAAAAATTGCTCTGGTCCATAAGGGGTAAACAGGTCTAAGAGCCGAAGTGGTTAACTAATGAATGTACAATGATTTAATGTCAGCATGCAGAACTGTGTGCTGCTGTGTTTTTTGGTTAAAGCGGTAGTAAACTCCAAGTGCTATTTTTACCTACAGGTAAGCCTATAATAAGGCTTACCTGTAGGTAAAAAAAATATCTCCTAAACCTACATGGTTTAGGAGATATTCGTCCTGCATGCAGCCGTTGACATTAGCGGCGCATGCGCTGTGATGATCCGGCTGAGGCGGCTGGCAAATCAGAGCTGGCTGCCGGAACAAAGAGCTCCCGCTTGCACGCGCGGGAGTGATGTCACGCGGCTCCGGCCACTCACAGCGCCGGAGCCGCATACCCGGAAGAAAGAAGAGGACCATCATGTCAGCGTCTGACTCGGGCATTGGGTGCCTCGTTCTAAGGTAAGTATTTCATAATATGTTAGTATGCGATGCATACTAACATATTATGCTATTGTCTTGCAAGATTGCTTTTTTTTTTTTCATGCCAGTTTACTACCGCTTTAAGGGGGAAAGGTCTACTTTAAAGCACACCTGTTGTGAGAGAAATAAGGGGCAGCCAATTGTTGAACTTCTTATGAAACTTCTAGTTGCCTTGCTGTGTGACGACGCTATGGTATGAAAACAATATTGGTGTCATTTATTTTCTCTTGGGCTCTATTCCTTCTACATTGTATTGTATAACTGACCAAAATAGCGGATTCCATTAAAAAAGAAGGGGGCAAATAGTTCTTGTATCACTGTGATAAGTCTAGGGTAAAACCATGACCCAGCATCACTTAGCAGCACAATGGTTGGAAAATGATTAAAAAAAGCAGGATATTGGTTTCTTGAAGGCATCCTACTGATGAATGGGACAAGCTGCGCATTATTAATGTATGCTCTGAATGGCATAATTCCATGTATTGATTTACAATGTAACCATTAATGGTTTGTTCCATTAATGTCCTAGCACTTGGGAGCTTTTCATGAAAAATTTAATCTTGGCTGACGATACCACTGAATCATCAAGACAGTCTGTTATTTAGCACTTTCTTATTTGGCTCTTGAAAGAAGAAAACTTTAAGAAACAAATCACATATCGGGCTGACCTTATAGTCCTTCAAACATACATTACCATTGTTGTCTCTGCTTAGCTGTCCATTGATATACAACAGGCTTAATAAACCCAAACAGTGCCAGCCTGTAAAAGGAGCTGACCTCTAAGGGGGCTGCCATCCCAAGCATATCTGGGTGTGGGATGCAGTAATACTAAAGTCTGTGGACATCCACTGTGTGGTCATTGCAGGTAGAAAACTTTTGGAAGAGGATGTAATCAAACGCCAGATTCTGCAGATACCAGATCAAGCCAGGACTGGATCTAGCCGGTCTGATGTGGGCGTCCAGTAAAAAATGTCAAAGGGGCAAAGTATGGGAGGTTAGCGGGACAGTATACAGAAACAGGAATCAGTAGGGCAGAGTACAGTTGGTTAGCAGGGGTAGTGTCAAATATGTGGATGGGGGAATCAAGCCATTTTTTTTGTTCAACCTGCTGGTTGCACAAAAAAAAAAAAATGACTGATGTATGGGCTGAGCTTACTTTAACCAGTTCCCACCCAGCCTATAGCAAAATGACAGCAGGGACTTTTGTCATTCTGGATGGACCTCATATGACATCCTCCCAGAACGCGCATCTCAAGGGGCCACGCAGTGGCTCGATCTGTCACCGGCTGTGTCCACCAGACACAGCCAATGACTCATCACTATACCGGGACCACATCACAATTGTAAACAATGGGTGGCTTCTCTTCATGCCATCCATTGTATACAATTGTGTTGCTAGCTGTGATTGGTCACAGTGATCTTATGGTACAGACAATCACACCCCAGCTGTGTACCATTCATTAAAAATAGTTTGCAACATTTTTGGTCTTTTTTTTTGTTTATTTATCAAACAATAAAACCCAATGGTGACTAAATACCACCAAAAGAAAGGTTTATTTGTGTGAAAAAATTATAAAAATGTATTATGGGTACAGTGTTGCATGACCGTGCAATTGTCATTCAAAGCATGACAGTACGGGGGGCGTGGCCGGAACAGGCATGTGAGAGGACGCATCTTTCACAGCTGCTGCTAAAGATCCGTAATTGATCCTTCCCCAGCCGCAATACCGTTTCTCAACTCGGCCACCCTGCGGGCTTGTGTACCGGAGCACACCATGGACCAGATACCGGCGGTGCAAACGCGCAGCATGACCCGTTCTAAAGCAGTGGAGCCCGTGGCCGCGGATTCCCAAGATGGCGCCGGACCCGATCCCCAGGGGCAGCCACGAGGCTCGGAGAAAGCAAAGGAACTGGGACCTAAACCCCCCAGAACACCTAGAAATGCTGGTAAGGATCCCCCTAGAGACATCCTATATTATGCCCAGAAGCTGGGGACAGTGGGGACCACGGAGGGGAGAGCCGGCACTGCCACCGAGGCCTGGGCAGATCAAGACGACCAGACGTTTACAACGCCATCGACTGTACAGGCGATCGTTCATGCACAGCCTAGGCAGGACGTTGACATGCTGGAGGCTGAGCAACCAACGCTGGCAGACGTTCTCAAAGCTGTACACACATGCACAGCCTCGGTGGATGGCATGAAAGAACAGCTGGGGGGGCTGCGGGAAGAGGTGGCTTTTATGCGACAGGACATGCAAAAGATCCGAGAACGCACCACAGCAGTTGAAAGCAGGGTCAGTGAAATGGAAGATCAGATGCCCCCATTGCTCCGTGACACACGATCGGCCCTACAACTAGCAAGGGAGGCGAACGATCGTGTGGAAGATATGGAGAATCGCCTCTGAACAAATAACGTGCGCATTGTGGGATTGCCGGAGAAGGTGGAAGGCAAAGACCCCACCACTTTTGTAGAGAACTGGCTTCAGGAGATGTTCGGAAAGGAAGCCTTTTCTCCTCAGTTTGCCGTAGAAAGAGCACACAGAGTACCAGCCCGACCCCCCGCACCAGGGAACCCTCCCAGATCCATGTTGGCGAAATTGCTGCATTACAGGGACCGTGAAGTGGTCCTCCGACAGGCGCGGGAGAGAGCAAATGTTACCTACAATGGAGCCAGGGTCTCCTTCTCTCCGGACTTTTCGGCGGAGGTCCAGAGGTGCCAAATTTACAGATGTCAAAAGGCGCTTGTGCCTCCTGCAGCTGCCGTATGCTATGCTCTACCCAGTAAAACTCAGGGTGACGGTGCAGGGGAGATCACAGTTCTTTGAATCCTCCAAAGAGTCGGCAACCTGGCTAGATCACAACGAACAGGCCATTAGGCGCAGGAACAAGGAACCAAGAGATGATTGACTGGCTGGTTTTGGATGACTGTATCAGATTCACATATTACCTACTGATTCAGCAACTATGTTTTCAGGCATGGGAACGCAGATATGACAGTGATGAAAGCGAGCTTGCAAGTATTACACTGAATACATGCTATGCACTTGGAAATTTTGGGACTTAACGAAGTTAAACAAGTCTCTACCTGTTGAGGATGCCCGGTTGGCTCCTGATGTTCAGTTACCAGATGACTGTGTACACTTCAAGGCTACAGACCACCACCCCGCGACTGGAGCTACTTACAAAACCTCTGCCTGCGGAACAGCTAAATTGGAAATTCCCACTGTGCCGTGGGGTTCTCTGCCCAAACATAATGACCTGTCTGAACTGGTTGCACTGGAGACTGAACACCACTCCCTGATCTACACGTGGAAATTGTCCATTCTTGAAGGGGTTGGCCGCTCCCAGATGCATTCACCCCTCAAACAAACTATGATTAATCTGTGCCTCAAGAAACACCATCCTGCCATCATATGCCTCCAAGAGACTCATTTGACTGCTGACTCTGTGAAATGCATTGGGTACAGGTGGGTGGGGCGGGATTACCATTCGATGCATACAAACTTTTCTAGGGGAGTAAGTGTTATGATACATGCTGCCCTGGATTTCTAGGATATTGACAAACTGATTGACTCGGAGGGGAGGTATGTCTTTCTGCACTGTAGACTGGGTACTCTGATATGTGTATTGGCTTGTGTGTACATCCCACCGCCCTTTGCGGCGGAGGTGCTACGACTTCTCATATCCTTTTTGGATGGGAGGCCGGGAGTACCGCTGCTTGCAGTGGGGGATTTTAACTGCTGCCTAGACAGGGCTTTGGATAGGCATCCAGCCCAGCAACCCTCAACCCTCCCCAGGGGGACGCCCCTGGCGAGGTTGTTACAAGCAGTAGGGTGGGAGGATGTCTGGAGGATACGGAACCCAACAGCTAGGCAATTCTCCTGCTTTTCTAAAACGCATGGTACCTTATCTAGGATTGATCTCGTGGTGGGCACCTCAACCATACTCCCATATATCTCAGGGGTTGAGTACGGACCCCGCAGTGTGTCTGATCATGCTCCCCTGGTGGTGCAGATACAAGCCGCGCCACCAATCCGTCTGGCGCACGCGACCTTGGAAATTTAACGCGTTTTGGTTGCAATTGTTCCATACACACGAAGAGGTTGAACGGAGGGTGCGAGAGTACTTTGCTTCCCGAGATCCATCCGAGTCCAGCGTGCTGCAGTGGGAGGCTTTCAAAGTCTCTTTGAAGGGTATACTGGTGGCGGAGATCAATGAGGTTAAGGCAGCCTCCTCGGGACTTAGGGAGACGGTGGAAGCTCAGGCCCGGGTATTAGAGCAGCGGTACATTGACAACCCCAGTGACTTGACTAGGGAGGCGTGGCAATCAGCACAGAATGCTTATGAAAATTTGCTCTCCTCCTCAGCCGAGAAAAAGCGATTCTTTATCAGGCAAGCATTTTTCGAGGAAGGGGAAAAGACAGGCAGGATGTTGGCCCGTATTGCTTCTACTCAGCAGAGATCCCCGGTGATAGGGGCGATTAGGGCTCAGACGGGGGAGTTGGTGAACTCTCCGGAACAGATAGTCCGGGAGCTGGCCGGCTTCTATGAGTCTCTGTATCTCCCGGGTACTTCTTACGACCTGGGAGATCTGGAACATTATCTTAACGGCTTAGAATTCCCTAGACTGTCAGCAGCACAAATTAAACGGTTGGAGGCCCCCTTGACAGTGGAAGAGCTTTAGATGGCGGTGGGTACGTTTCCCAACAGTAAGGCTCCAGGGGAGGACGGCTTGCCCATGGAAATTTACAAACAATACTCTGAATTCCTGCTCCCTCGCCTTCTGCGGGTCTTTAATGAGTCGCTGGAGGCAGGAGAGCTACCTCCCTCTATGTCACGGGCCAATATTTTTCTGCTCCTGAAGGCGGGTAAGGATCCGGTGGACCCCGGATCCTATCGGCCTATATCGCTTCTACAAAGCGATGTAAAAATCCTGGCCAAGGTCCTAGCCATTCGTTTAAATGGGGTCATAGCGTCTGTGGTTCACTCGGATCAGGCAGGATTCATGCCCAACAAGTCAACAGCGATCAATTTAAGAAGACTCTTCCTGAATATGCAGTCCCCGGCGGATAATGTGGGAGGCAGGGCTTTACTGTCGCTTGACGCCGCTAAGGCTTTTGATAGCGTAGATTGGGAGTACTTATGGGCTGTGCTTGAGCGCTTTGGTATAGGTCCCAGATTTATAGCTTGGGTTAAACTGCTATACGCCCGACCTCAGGCTGCCATTAGAGCCTTCGGTAAGATATCGCATGGCTTTGCTCTGAAGAGGGGAACCAGGCAGGGGTGCCCACTTTCGCCCCTCCTGTTTGCCTTGGCCATTGAGCCCCTGGCGATCAGGATCAGGTCTCATGAGGAGATGTGGGTTTTAAATATGGGGGGAGGCAGGATAAAGTGCTGCTTTATGCTGATGATACCCTTCTCCTCTTGGGTGACACGGATGCCTCGTTGCAGGCAGCTATGGCCACTATTGTAGAATTTGGTACCTTCTCGGGTCTGCTCATTAACTGGTCGAAATCAGCCCTATTATTGCTAGATGGTGATGAGACACAGCAGATAACGCCCTCTTGCCCTATACCACTCACGCAATCTAAGTATTTTGGGATACAGATAACGAAATGCCCCAGAGATTTCTGTAAGCTAAACATATTTCCCCTCCTTCAAAGATTTAGAGACCGTATTAGAACATGACGTTCCTTGCGCATATCGATAGCCGGACGGGTTAATCTTATAAAAATGATTCTTATGCCGCAGCTACTCTACTTCTTACATAACACGCCTATGGTAATACCCCTGAAAGTTTTTAGGATAGTGAATTCCATTTTCCGAGCCCTTATTTGGAGAGAGGATGTCCCGCGAATAAAGCTGGAGCACCTGCAGAGATCCAAGGATGAGGGAGGGCTAGTACTCCCAAATCCATGGCTTTATTATATAGCGGCACAGCTGCAACGCCTTATAGGGGCCACGGGAGAGGGAGGTGTGATGGGGTCATCGGCCATGGTAATGTTATACACGGTCCAAAGGGATTCTATTCCCTGTGCGCTTGAGGCACAGGCCTTTGGCCTGCCAAACAAAAGATACCCAACGTATAACCTAATTCAAAAGATATGGAACAAGACCAAATACTTACAGGGAGCGACTGGGTTTACCACTTTTAGCCCCATATGGAATAATGACTCATACCTGGAACTGGCTAAACTGCAGATGGGCCCTAGATGGGTTAAACATGGAGTGACACACCTTAAACATATATTTAAAAATGGAAGATTAATACCCTTTACCGAATTACAGGCTACATTCAAACTACCGGCCAGTATGTACTTCGGCTATTTACAGCTGCATCATGCGGTGAGGGCGCAGAGCGGGTCCTCGGAGTGGCACTTGTCCCCCGTCCCGCTGTTCGACCTCATTGAGGGGGCTGCTACTTCTAAGGGCTTTATATCGCAGGGGTACGCCATACTACTCCGGTCCTTTTTGGGTGGGCACCCCCTGGTGGTGATGGAGCGATGGGAGGAGGACATAGGTCCCCTACATGGAGATCAGTGGGAGGAGGCTTTTCAGGCGGTGGTTACTTGCTCGCTGAATGTGTCCCAGAGGCTATCTCAAATATTCATTCTACTGAGAGTACATTATACACCCCATAAACTACACCGGATGGGTCTGAGGGCGGATGCTAATTGTACTAGATGCAAGAGAGACAATGGGAATCTGATCCACTTAGTTTGGAGATGTCCAAAACTGCACCGTTATTGGGCGGGAATTGTGCGACAGATAAATGTGATTTTCCAAGTAAACCTTCGACTAGACCCTAAAGCCTGCATTCTAGGTCTACTGGAAGAATACGAGTGGGAGGCAGATGTCAGAGAGGCTATCCATAGAGCCCTGTTTCAAGCCCGTAAGCAGATCTTAGTACGATGGAGGGAAGAGAGCCCTCCCACGATCAGGGAGTGGGAGGCAAAGAGGGGGGCCAACTTCGACTGGAAAAGCTCATATACCAGCACAGGGGAACGGGACATAAGTTTGAGCGGCTATGGGCTCCGTGGCTGGAGACACCGGGGCTCGCCCCGGTGGATCTGGTCATGGACAGGTTGTTGCAGATGTGAGCTGGACCGCAGCGTGGGCTATATGGTCCTTAGGACCTCCAGTACGAGAACAGTTTTCTCCAGGTGGGCGAGAGGGGTAAAGGGCGGAAGCCCTCAGTGTGGTGTCTTAAAAGTGATATATGTGATCAATATCTGATGTTGTGTTTATATATGACGGAATGTATATGAGAGCAGGATGTGGCCTGTGATTGCCTACTACAATGTTGATACCTGTGGAATGTCATCTGTGTGTTTGTGTCTGTACAACTACCAATAAACAGTTTTGTTGGATAAAAAAAAAAAAAAAAAAAAAAGCATGACAGTACTGAAAGCTGAAAATTGGCCTGGGCAGGAAGGGGGTAAAAGTGCCCAGTATTGAAGCGGTTAAAGAAGAACTCCATTAAAACCAACAACAGTGAATACCTTGCTCAGGTCCATGTATGTCTATGCATAATGTACAGAGTACAGGGGTTAGGAGTAAACAATAAACAAACCAACATACTATATAGCAGTGTTTCTCAACTCCAGTCCTCAAGGCGCCTCAACAGGTCATGTTTTCAGGATTTTCCTCAGATGAAATGGCTGCGGTAATTACTAAGGCAGCGAAACTGATCAAATCACCTGTGCAAAATAATGGGAAACCTGAAAACATGACCTGTTGGGGTACCTTGAGGACTGATGTTGAGAAACACTGCTGTATAGAGTACAGCAGTCAGGATGAGCGCCATGTTCACATCAGAGTCCCCCCTTACATCCATATCTCCAAAGTCCCACCTTACATCAGAGTCCCACCTTACATCCATGTCTCCAAAGTCCCACCTTACATCAGTGTCCCCAGAGGGCCACCACCTTACATCAGAGTCCCACCTTATAGCAGATGCCCCTAGCACATACCTTCACCACTGGTGGGTTTTCTGGCATGAAAAGGCTTTAAAAAAATCCCCTTGTTTCTAGCTCTGAACTGTGAATGCGCAGATATGTGTAAGGGGAAACTCTGCCAGACTCTGATGTAGGGGGCGATACTCATAACTGGTTTTGTTTATTGCTTACTCTCCTCACCTGTCCGCACAGGGAAGGGGTTAGGAGTTTGCTGGCTGGGCTCTGGGAGACTGTCACAGACAGCCTTGGGAGCTGTAGATAGCTTCTCCTGATGGACAACATCCATGGCTTGCCTGGGGATGCACAACTGCAATCTGGGGAGGGGGCATAGCCCACCCCAGCACCTCCCTAGATCTGGCCATGGATCAAGCTACATGTGCATCTGGAGAGGGGGTAAAGTGTTCAGGTCAGGTTAGAAGGCAAAAGGATAAGTGCACTGTGTTTTAAAGAGTACCTATCCTTTATTAATACAATCAACTAGAGATTTTTTTGTTCCATAGTTGTGCACAGATAGAATTTTCCAAGTATTGTAGTATATCTTGGTTGTGCTAAGCTGTGAGCAGCACAAACTGTTACAATTGCATGACTTATCCCAGGGATGGGCAAAGCATAGTTCAGCATAGTTCAGATAAACTCAGTTTTAAGCCTAGTACACACAGGCCGAATGTTGGGAGACATCAGTCGGTTCAATAAAAACCATCTGACATTCAGCCCGTGTGTATGTCAGCCGTCCTGTTGGACCAACATGCTGAAAAACCAGCAGCCGACCGACTCCCAATCAGTGCTCTCAACCAATGGGTTTATAGCGCTAACCGAAGTGTTCTGGCTGGGGTGGGGGGGGGGGCCCTGTCAGAACACAACAGCTCAGCAGGTGAGATCACTGTACTATGGAGTGGAGGAACTTGACTGGCCTGTCCAGAGTCCTGACCTCAACCCCATAGAACTTCTTTAGAATGAATTAGAGCGGAGACTGCGAACCAGGCCTTCTCGTCCACATCAGTGCCTGACCTCACAAATGTGCTTCTGGAAGAATGGTCAAACACTTCCATAAACACACTCCTAAACCTTGTGGACAGCCTTCCCAGAAGGGTTACAGTTGTTATAGTTGCAAAGGGTGGGCCAACTCCATATTGAACCCTATGGACTAAGACTGGGATGCCAATAAAGTTCATGTGTGTGTAAAGGCAGGCACCCCAATACTTTTGGTAATATAGTGTGTGTGTATATATATATATATATATATATATATATACACACACATACATACACACACACACACACACACACACACACACACACACAGAGTATATACTGTGACGCTATGTGTCACCACGCATGCTTTCATATGTGGGAAAATAAAATGAAATCCGGGGTCCAGGTTTAAAATAAAACTCACTACAATTCAGGATTGTAAGAAATGTAGAAAAGAAAAGAAGAAGGCACACTGGCCTAACATAGATTTATTGCATCATAAAAATGTCTACTCACAAACATGAATGTACAATTCGCTGAACAGAGCACATACGTGGCTAATCTCTCCCAGATTGTCTGGAACACCAGGCTGGTGTAAGGGGACCCAAAACCAGGTCCCTGCTGGCTGACGCGTTTCAAAGGACAAGCCTCTTTTTTTCTACTTTTCTACAGGATGGTCAAGACAACCCCAGTCAAGGCGCCTAAGGAATTATCCACATTGTCCAAGGCAATACAGCCACTACCGAACTAGTTCACACATGCGCAGGATTGTGTTGCTGTCTAATCGTAAGAAAAGACCTGCCGTTTGGACTGCCTTTTTCCCCAGGAGAATAATAGGTGATCCCCACTTAAGCTAACTCCACACAATATACTGTATATATTAACTTATGCTACTGAGCAGGAATACATTTAATAGATTCCCAATATTACATAGTAAACAGTCAGATAATTCAAACAGTGTCGAGAGAGTCAAAGAACCTTATTGCCAGTAAGGGGGGAGAGACCTGGGAGAGCCGCTACTCTCGTGCACATTGCTGGATCCAAATCAAGCTCAGGTAAGTAAAAGGTGTGTGTGGGGGGGGGGGGGGGGTGGCAAAGGGGGAGCTGCATACTGAAAGTTTTTTGCCTCAAAGTGGAACTTTTGTCAGAAAAAAAAAGTCCTGCTAGATCTCTTCAGGCTGGCCCCAATAAAAATAAGTGTCTATACTGTTTAAAATCCAGTAATACACTGTCTCACTGTGCTCTGCACATGCTCAGTTGCTCTCCATTTCTAGGCACTGCACCGAATTTGTAGAGGCCGATCTGCTGACAGCCTAAAAATGTAATGCTGTTCAGGAGCTCTGGGCAGCCTCCAGTAAGAAGTAACAGTAGCTACGCGGGAGGCAATTTATAGCACACACTAATTTTGGTAGCATAAATGTTAATGCGGAATGTATGGTTCTTGCTATAGAACATCATTTTTTATCATCGAGTTGTCATGTGTAAAGTTCCACTTTAATGTACAAAATGCCTTAAGGTAAAAAAAAAAATAAACTTCAACCTTTGGAACCACTTTAATCAGATGGTATTGTAGCTTGTGAATTTAGGGGGACCAGATTTTTTCAAATTTCTTAGGGCAACCTCGGCCTCATGTGTTAGTTTATATATCAGGATAATTTGCTTAATAAGTACAAGTCATTGGACCAGTGTAGAAGTTTGTGATTTCCATTGAGTAACTAGATTTTCTTATCATAATAAAACAGTAAGGAAGCTGGCATAGATTAATAAAGTCACAGGCTTCAAGGTAAAAATAGCAAAGGAGCACAGATGCTGCTTCCAGGGGTCCAATGTATTGAAGTGACTGAATGAACATCTAAAAAACAGCCAGTCAAATGTTAACTTTTTTTGCTTTGAACATCACACTCTATTCTTTCACTAAAGAAATCAGAGAATGACTCAAGAATTGGAGCCTGATGGAATACATCACACATGTTTTAACTTTAGATTTTTTAAAATAATAATTCATGATATGATACGATACCTTATTCCTAATGGCTTTACTGAGCTTTTCCACCATATCCTCTTTTTCTTTTAGAGATGATCTCAGCAGCAGATTTTCCTTTTGCAAAGCTTCTATTTTTGACAGAAGTGCACTTTCTTCATCAGAAGACACCTAAAATAAAGCAAACCATGGTTCTGCCAATATATTTCATCTATGTTTTTATCTCTGATGTAATATGCCTGCATGTACTTCTCATTTTGCAATAAATGAAATAAATGGTTAATTTAAAAAAAAACATGATTTTTGTTATATAGTTAGGTTATAGCCCAACTCTGGGCACTATACAAAAATGCAAGTGGTAAAGCTGTGTTTAACTGCGCTATCAAGTTGATGTATCCAAGCTCCAGCCTTACCATGAGATACTCATAGTAACATCTTAAGGGACACACAAAAAAGGCAGCGCTAAGCAAAAAATATTGATACACATAATACTGTAAAGGAAAAAAGGGAAAATATTCCTAAATAGTCCAAATAAAGTGCCTAAATTGAGATAGGTGTACAGTCCCAATTTAAAGAAAAGAGGAAACTCCACGGTGGCTCCTATTCGGAATTAGTAGATGACAGCAATATGGTTCACCACTATGTGAAAGGTTGCAGTTGTACAACACAACAGTCGTGTATATCCACCACCAAATGAAGGGACTCCTTACTGGACAGAATGGACCCCTTGGTTATGGGCCTGTGGCCTATCACCCGGCCAGGGTGTATATGGATACAAGGAGCCCAGATGCAAACCGCTCACAGAAATCCGGATACTCAAATGAAGCAGAATTGAAGAGAAAGATCTGTTCTTGGACAGCCACAGATGACTTTGGCTTGTCTTTTAGAACCAATATAAAAATATGGCCAGTACAACGTTGTCATCTCCTTTCCTGGCTCTGAAATCCCAAATGTCACCTACCTTGCAGTAGGGCATCTTCAAATGGGCTGAATGCTCGTTAAGTGTAGGGATAGAGAAATAAGCTGTAATACTTATCTTATTCTTCATTCCATCTGACTTCCTCCAAAGCCTCTTCTCTAAAGCACTCAGGCTAGCAGTCACATACCGGCATCATCATATATAATGCTGGACCACTAATCCTGCATTGTATGTGAGGACAGCGAGGGCCTGCCCACAATCTGGACTGTTGAAAAGAAGAAAAGAGCAACAGCCGCCTGGAGAGGAATGAGTTAAGTATTATAGCCTTTTCCTCTGCCCCTTAGACTTAAAGCCCAACACCCAGCATCTAAAAATGTATCCCTTGCAGTGGGGTTGTGCCTACACTACAAGGGATAATTGCTCGTTTTGGTCTAGGGCAGGGGTCTCCAAACTTTTTAAACAAAGGGCCGGTTTATAGTCCTTCAAACTTGATGGGGGCCAGACCGTGGCTAGTGGGAGTACAAAATGTTTTGGTGTCAGTGGAAGTAAACAATGCCCTATCTTTGGTGTTAGGTGGATGAATAGTGCCACATTGTTGCTGTCAGTGGGAGAAAGAGTGCCCCATCATTGGTGTCAGTGGAGGGAATAGAGCCCCATCAATGGTATCAGTAGGAGGAATAGTGCCCCATCATTGGTGTCAGTGGGAAGAATGGTGCCTCATTGCTGATGTCAATTGCAGAAACTACGCCCCACTGTTGCTCACAGTGAGGGGAATAATGCCCCAAGGGCCAGATAATAGCAAACACAGGGCTTGGGCCCTCGGGCTGCAGTTTAGAGACCACTGGTTTATGGGAACAAAAAAAAAAGTTTTTTTCTGACCTAATCCTCTGCTCCTCCCACAGCTAGTCCAGTCCCCCCTGTTCTAGCAGACTAGGATCCTGACGTAATGCATTTAATTATTTCAGGTACTTACAGTATTTCACAAAAGTGAGTACACCCCTCACATTTTTGTAATTTTATCATACCTCTTCATGTAACAACACTGAAGAAATGACACTTAGCTACAATGTAAAGTAGTGAGTGTACAGCTTGTATAACAGTGTAAATTTGCTGTCCCCTCAAAATAACCCAACACAAAGTCATTAATGTCTAAACTGCTGGCAACAAAAGTGAGTACACCCCTAAGTGAAAATGTCCAAATTGGGCCCAAAGTGTCAATAGTTGTGGCCACCATTATTTTCCAGCACTGCCTTAACCCTCTTGGTCATGGAGTTCAGCAGAGCTTCACAGGTTGCCACTGGAGTCCTCTTCCACTCCTCCATGATGACATCACGGAGCTGGTGGATGTTAGAGACCTTGCACTCCTCCACCTTCCGTTTGAGGATGCCCCACAGATGCTCAATAGGGTTTAGGTCTGGAGACATGCTTGGCCAGTCCATCACCTTTACCCTCAGCTTCTTTAGCAAGGCAGTGGTCGTCTTGGAGGTGTGTTTGGGCTCATTATCATGTTGGAATACTGCCCTGCGGCTCAGTCTCTGAATGGAGGGGGATCATGCTCTGCTTCAGTATGTCACAGTACATATTGGCATTCATGGCTCTTTCAATGAACTGTAGCTCCCCAGCGCCAGCAGCACTCATGCAGCCCCAGGCCATGACACTCCCACCACCATGCTTGACTGTAGGCAAGGCACACTTGTCTTTGTACTCATCTGGTTGGTGCCACACACGCTTGACACCATCTGAACCAAATACGTTTATCTTGGTCTCATCAGACCACAGGACATGGTTCCAGTAATCCATTTCCTTAGCCTGCTTGTCTTCAGCAAACTGTTTGCGGGCTTTCTTGTGCATCATCTTTAGAAGAGGCTTCCTTCTGGGACGACAGCCATGCAGGCCGATTTGATGCAGTGTGCGGCGTAGGGTCTGAGCACTGACAGGCTGACCCTCCACACCTTCAACCTCTTCAGTAATGCTGGCAGCACTCATACGTCTATTTCCCAAAGACAACCTCTGGATATGACGCTGAGCATGTGCACTCAACTCCTTTGGTCGACCATGGCGAGGCCTGTTTTGAGTTGAACCTGTACTGTTAAACCACTGTATGGTCTTGGCCACCATGCTGCAGCTCAGTTTCAAGGTCTTGGCAATCTTATTATAGTCTAAGCCATCTATATGTAGTGCAACCATTTTTTTTCTGATCCTCAGAGAGTTCTTTGCCATGAGGTGCCATGTTGAACGTCCAGTGACCAGTATGAGAGAGTGAGAGCGATAACACCGAATTTAACACACCTGCTCATCATTCACATCTGAGACCTTGTAACACTAGTGAGTCACATGACACCGGGGAGGGAAAATGGCTAATTGGGCCCAATTTGGACATTTTCACTTAGGGGTGTACTCCCTTTTATTGCCAGCAATTTAGACATTAATGGCTGTGTGTTGAGTTACTTTGAGGGGACAGCAAATTTACACGGTTATATAAGCTGTACACTAACTACTTTACATTGTAGCAAAGTGTAATTTCTTCAGTGTTGTCACATGAAAAGATATAATAAAATATTTACAAAAATGTGAGGGGTGTACTCACTTTTGTGAGATACTGTATATAGTGCCGTCAATGTATGCATTGCTTTACAATCAGCTTTACATTGGACCTGAGGACGCCAAGGGACAGTCCACTGATGGAGAGTGGGGGTGAGCGCCATCTGTAGGGGAGCGGAGGATTAGCTAA
Organism: Glandirana rugosa; assembly: GCA_018402905.1. Classification (NCBI taxonomy): domain Eukaryota; kingdom Metazoa; phylum Chordata; class Amphibia; order Anura; family Ranidae; genus Glandirana; species Glandirana rugosa. Next base: position 358,821 of record BLSH010409522.1, on the reverse strand, counting down.
GTAATAGGGTTTCTCCTCCCCCCTAGAAAAATTGAGCTATTAACCCTTGCAATTTTAAACTTTCCCAGAGTAAGGCATTAATGAGCATTTAGCCTTTGTAGTGCATGGGGGAGGGGGGAGCACATCAAGGGAGTTCAGCTTTAAAGCGTAGTTACACTTTTGCGATCAAGTTTTGGAAAACCCCATTATATGTTAGTTATGTGTTTACAACAGCAAACCTATAATACATTTTTAAAAAATATTTCTAACTTTGCTAGTTGTTTCTTTGGAGAAGGCCTTTGGGTGGAGTGCAAGCTACAATGAACAATTTCAAAGTGAAAGTGGAGGGACAAAATGGGGAAAGACTCAGTTTTCCTCATTAGCATACAGAATTCAAAATCCAAGCCTTGAGATCTTTTATCCTTTGTTTAGAGAGATAGCGTTCAAATCTAGTGTACATATACTGTATATAGATATACTGATAATGAGACCTGCCAGCACAGTATAGACAGAGTTAATTATGACAAAAATGAACTCCTCAGCCCCCTCTGTGTTGGTTCACACTGGGGCAACCTGTCAGCCTGACAAGTCGAGCTTAGTACAATGAAACCATTCTAATAGAAGCAACTCAAGTCTTAAAACTCAAATCTTAAAAAGATTGCATGGCGTTTGTACAATCAGATTGTAACTTGTGTGGCTGGATTTTAAGAAATAATTTTAGGAAACACAGTATTGC
>BLSH010409522.1:337819-354462 GCA_018402905.1 Glandirana rugosa | reverse complement strand
GACATACCCCCGACCCGACCGACTTTTTTTTTAATTTTCCCTCAAAATCCATACCAGACTGAAGGGTAACCACTTGCCGACCGTATCACATACGTATACGACGGCAAAGTGGCATGATAGCGCAGATCACCGTCTATAAACTGCGATCAGCGATCATCACAGGCACAATAGCGGCCGCAGCTCAGGCGGACTCGATGTCTGCCTGCGACCCGTGATCGCCTGTGAGAGAAGAAGAACGGGGAACTGCTGATGTAAACACGGCAGTTCCCCGTTCTGACAGGTGACATGACAGAGATCTACTGATCCCTTTAATTGGGATCAGTTAGATCTGTTATGCCCCAGCCAGCCCAGCCCCCATACAGTTAGAACACACACAGGGAACACAGTTTTTTCTTTACTGCCAATGACATTTATACAGTAATCGCAGATCGCCGCCATTACCAGTAAAAAAAAAAAATAGTGAAAACGCCGGAAATGAATTCTCATGGTTTGTGAACGCTGCAACTTTTGCGCAAACTAATCTATATATACGCGTAGTGCATTTTTTTTTTTTTTTACCAAAAATATGTAGAATACATTTTGGGCTAAACCAATGAATACATTTGTTTAATATTTTTTTTGAATATGTATTATAGCAAAAAGTAAATAACATTTTTTTTTTTTTCAAAATTGTTGCTCTTTGTTTGTTTATAGCGGTGATCAGAAGTGATGCATAGGTGATCAAATACCATCAAAAGAAAGCTCTATTTGTGGGGAAAGAGGACACCAATTTTGTTTGAGTACCATGTCACATGACCGTGCAATTGTCAGTTAAAGCGTCGCAGTATCGAATTGCAAAAAGTGCTCTGGTCATTAAGGGGGTAAATCCTTCCAGGGCTGAAGTGGTTAAAGGAGAAGTATACAAAAAAATGATTAGTTAAACCCACAAGTGCTTTTTCAACCACTACTTTTCCTTTACACTGAATTTTGAAAACTACAAATGCAGAAATTTAGAAATTGGATGAAAGCTTTAACGCTGGGAAACACCTTTTGAAAGATAAGTAGTGCATTTAATATACAACTATATAGATCAGACCAAAATGAGGGACAAATGAGGAGGAAAGAGGGACTTTGTTCCAAATCAGGGACAGCCCCTCCAAATCGGGGACAGACCCTCTAAATCAGGGAGAGTCCCTCTAAATCCGGGACAGTCCCTCCAAATCTGTGAAAGCCCCTCTAATTCGGGGACAGCCCCTCCAAATCTATGAAAGCCCCTCTAATTCGGGGACAGCACCTCCAAATCAGGGACGGCCCCTCCAAATCAGGGACGGCCCCTCCAAATCAGGGACGGCCCCTCCAAATCAGGGACGGCCCCTCCAAATCAGGGACGGCCCCTCTAAATCAGAGACGGCCCCTCTAAATCAGAGACGGCCCCTCTAAATCAGAGACGGCCCCTCTAAATCAGGGACAGACCCTCTAAATCAGAGACAGACCCTCTAAATCAGGGACAGACCCTCTAAATCAGGGACAGACCCTCTAAATCAGGGACAGACCCTCTAAATCAGGGACAGACCCTCTAAATCAGGGACAGACCCTCTAAATCAGTGACAGTCCCTCTAAATCAGAGACAGACCCTCTAAATCAGGGACAGACCCTCTAAATCAGAGACAGTCCCTCTAAATCAGGGACAGACCCTCTAAATCAGGGACAGACCCTCTAAATCAGAGACAGTCCCTCTAAATCAGGCACAGACCCTCTAAATCAGGGACAGACCCTCTAAATCAGTGACAGACCCTCTAAATCAGGCACAGACCCTCTAAATCAGGGACAGACCCTCTAAATCAGTGACAGTCCCTCTAAATCAGTGACAGCCTCTCTAAATCAGGGACAGTCCCTCTAAATCAGAGACAGTCCCTCTAAATCAGAGACAGTCCCTCTAAATCAGTGACAGTCCCTCTAAATCAGGGACAGACCCTCTAAATCAGGGACAGCCCCTCTAAATCAGAGACAGCCCCTCTAAATCAGAGGCAGGCCCTCTAAATCAGGGACAGGCCCTCTAAATCAGGGACAGGCCCTCTAAATCAGGGACAATTCCTCTAAATCAGTGACGGCCCCTCTAAATCAGGGACAGCCCCTCTAAATCAGGGACAGTCCCTCTAAATCAGGGACAGTCCCTCTAAATCAGAGACAGCCCCTCTAAATCAGTGACGGCCCCTCTAAATCAGTGACAGCCCCTCTAAATCAGTGACAGACCCTCTAAATCAGAGACAGACCCTCTAAATCAGGGACAATCCCTCTAATTCAGTGACAGACCCTCTAAATCAGTGACAGACCCTCTAAATCAGAGACGGCCCCTCTAAATCAGGGACGGCCCCTCTAAATCAGGGACAGTCCCTCTAAATCAGAGACAGACCCTCTAAATCATTGACAGCCCCTCTAAATCAGGGACAGGCCCTCTAAATCAGAGACAGCCCCTCTAAATCAGTGACGGCCCCTCTAAATCAGGGACAGCCCCTCTAAATCAGGGACAGTCCCTCTAAATCAGTGACAGCCCCTCTAAATCAGTGACAGACCCTCTAAATCAGAGACAGACCCTCTAAATCAGAGACAGACCCTCTAAATCAGAGACAGACCCTCTAAATCAGGGACAATCCCTCTAATTCAGTGACAGACCCTCTAAATCAGTGACAGACCCTCTAAATCAGAGACGGCCCCTCTAAATCAGGGACGGCCCCTCTAAATCAGGGACAGTCCCTCTAAATCAGAGACAGCCCCTCTAAATCAGAGACAGACCCTCTAAATCAGGGACAATCCCTCTAATTCAGTGACAGACCCTCTAAATCAGTGACAGACCCTCTAAATCAGAGACGGCCCCTCTAAATCAGGGACAGTCCCTCTAAATCAGAGACAGACCCTCTAATTCAGAGACAGTCCCTCTAAATCAGAGACAGTCCCTCTAAATCAGAGACAGTCCCTCTAAATCAGAGACAGTCCCTCTAAATCAGAGACAGCCCCTCTAAATCAGGGACAGCCCCTCTAAATCAGGGACAGGAGCTATGGTGATGTCATCGCACACACAGCTATCACCATGAGTGTTTTCCTTTAAATAGCATGACACAATGTAACGTGTATCCTACCATTTATTGAAGGACTACAACGTGCTGGGACTTGTTGTCCTCCAACAACCTGCGACCCATGCCCGCTCCTCATCCATGCCCTGCCCCCCCAGCGCCCCCCTTTATGTGTAATAAATACCAGCGGCCTCAGCGGGGTGTCCAGCAGGGTGTGTCCCCTGATCAATCCACATCCAGGCTCCGCCCTCTGCCCGTTGCTATGACACGAATGGACGCTGAACGGGCCAGCCCGCTGCACTGCGGCAAGCCAACCAAGCTCGCTGCAGCCAAACTTAGTGACGTCTCTCCCCCTTCCCTATACAATTCTCCTGGCCTGTCCATTCCTGCCTCCTCATTGGGTGGCAGCCCCAAGCTTCTGCAATCTGGTTGGTGCAGTAGCCTGCAGGTGTGGTAAAGCGGGGTAGGTCGTTCCCTGCACATCATTCCCCCGGCTCCTGGCTTATTCTACGGATGGTGCAGGTGGCATCGCTGGCACGGAGGTCATTGGAGGTACATGTCAGGGACACGCCCCTTCTCTTCTAATAATATTGTATGGCCATGTATGGGATGATGGATTCCCATGATGATGATGGATGTACCTGTCCATACAGTGCATTGTCTTCATCATTGCATAGAGATCAGTGGGAATGGTAATCCCCCACAGCACCATCTGATTGGACGATCACTGCATTGATGACATAGAATGGGAGGAGATAATGTGTGGATTGTACTGTCTGTGTGCCTTGATGAGGAGTTATAGGATCCTGCACATGGCTCAGCATAATGTACCCACATTGCTATTCTGCTTATCATGTGACACTGTGAAAGGATCTGAAACAGAACAGTAAGGCTGGCCATACATTGTGCAATTTTCTTCTATAGATCTCCTTTAGATTTGCCATAACCGTATAATATGAGGTCAAATCTAAACACTTTCAATATATATGCAATCAGGCAGGCCCTTGTACTACATAGTTGAAGGTAAATATAAAGAAAATTGTATAATGTATGGGCAGCTTTAGAATTCTGAATTGGATGTTACACAGAAATATACTCTGTAAACTTGTGATATGATGAGGGCAGATGGTATAGAAATGGAGTGCGCTTACTTATTGTGTCTCATCATTGGATAATCCTAAAGTGTATCTAACCCTAAGACAGGGTTGCCAACTGCCAGTAAATTTACTGACAGTTTGTAAAAATCAGTGATTTTTTACAACTGTCTATAAATATCAGGGTCTGATAATTTGTCATGATGTGCTGACTTTTTAAGTGTAAACCAGGCAAATTACTTGATATTGGTATTGTCAGTGTTTCCATGTTGTGTTTAAGGCCTCATACACACGGACGTTTTTTGACGCCGGCATTTTCTGGCGTTTTTTGCAGCTCTCCATGTTAGTCAATGGCCCCATAAAAACGTTGGCGTTTTTGAGCTGTAGATGGCGTCGGCGTTAGTGAGCTGAAAGTAGAACCCACAGCCATCGTGTTCTGAGGTTGTAACGTTTTTGCATTTTTTGACGCCGACGCCGCAAAACGCCAACAAACGCCAACTAATATTGTACTGGCGTTTTCCGGGCGTTTTTTGACGCCGATGTTCTTAGGTTGAAAAATAGCAGAGGGATGATTTTTTTTTAAAAACGCCTATGGACGCCGACGCTCACTTAGGCTGCATTCACACCCGGGCGTCGAGTTTTCAGGCAGAAATACACGCGTTTTTACCGCGATCTTGCCGCGATTTTGTACAGGTCAAAAGGTCACCAATGTAAAAAAATAGAACAACGCCCAAATCAAGCTACAAAAATACTTCCAGAACTTGTTTGAGCTTCAGGCATTTTCAGGCTTTTGGCTTCAGGCGTTTTTGAGTGGAGATGTGAACCATCTCCATAGAGAATCATTGATTTTTTCAACTCCAGTGTTTTGTGGCTTCAGGCTTCAGGCTACAAAACGACCAGGTGTGAATGGGGCCTAACACTCACTAACGCCGACGCATAACGCCAAAAAACGCCGATTTTTTTTTTTTTTCCTTGACGTCAGGCCCAACGTTTTGTGTATTTTTAAAGATACGCCCGTGTGTATGAGGCCTAAATATCAATTGTCTTCGTTTTTAATAGGAGTTCTGTTATTTTTCAAGTTGTCAGTAAAAAAAAATGTGCTCCGCCAGTAAATTTTCCATGTTTTGCCAGTAAAAAATGCTGTGGGAGGTTGGCAACACTGCCCTAAGAACTATAATTGATAATATTGCAGCTTACCGGTCCTTAGATGTGATGGCTGGTAATTCTGCCATTAAAGCGGTTGTAACAATAAAAGAAAAAAAAAATTATCCTGATCCTTTGAAGCAGGATACGCAGCATAGTGCTTGTGCTGTGTCATTTGTCCCCTTCTATGTTCTAAAAAACCTGGTTGATCCTGCTTGTTCCAGTGTGCCACCTTTGTGTGCTGACCACAGTAATCATGGCTGCTCATCCATGACACCGTGGGCCGGTTAAAATGCCTCCATCATCCCGCTACTGTCCTATCTCCCCCTCCCTCCCTGACAGTCAGCTCAGTCAGTGTCAGCCATCTACTCCCTGCCCCTCCCCTCTCACCGCTGTAGCTGTAATATTACTAGTAGTAAGACATGTAATTCCCTCTCTTACATGAAGATTCAATGTGCAGTATTTGTAGTTTTTAATAATTGTTCCACAAATTACCTTCTTTACATCGTCGCTGGGCGCTCACATGACTTCCCGCCGCTCTCCTCCCCCCCCGGCTGACGTCAACAGGGAAACGCAGCTCCTCCGAATGAAGTGCTGAGATCGGGAAGGAGAACACTGGTGGGTAACGTGAGCGACCAGCAGCGCTGGTATTTTGCAAAATCATTTTTAAATACTACAGATACTGCACATTAAATCTTCATGTAAGAGAGGGGATTACATGTCTTACTACTAGTTTATTACTTACTACATTGTTTATCACAAGTGACTTTACAACCACTTTAACCACTTAAAGTGATGCTAAAGTCTCGTTTATTCTTTAAAAACAATAAACATGTTATATTTACCTGCTCTATGAAATGGTTTTGCACAGAGCAGTTCAGATCTTCCTCTTCTCGGGTCTCCCACTGGCGCTCCTGTCCTCTCCCTCCTGTCGAGTACCCCACAGCAAGCAGCTTGCTATGGGGGCACCCAAGCCGCAGCTCTGTGTGTCCATTCAGACATGGAGCCACGGTTTGGCCCCGCCCCCTCTCTCTCCTGATTGGCTAACTGACTTTGACAGCAGTGGGAGCCAATGGCGCCGCTGTTGTGTCTCAACCAATCTGGAGGGAGTGTCCCGGACAGCCAAGGCACTCGTGCACATCGCTGGATAGAGATGGGCTCGGGTAAGTATGAGGGGGGCTGCTACACACAGAAAGTTTTTTTTTATCTTAATGCGTACAATGCATTAAAATAAAAATAAAAACTTCTGCCTTTACAACCACTTTAAGGATTCAGCCTCTTACTCACATTTGTTGCTTACAAGTAAAAGTCTGTATTTTTTGCTAGACAAATACTTGCTTTCAGGATAACTTGGATCCCTTCTTCAGGCTTTTTACATTTGTGCTTAAAGGTTTGCATACCCTGGCAAAAATCATGAAATTTTGACATTGATATTGAAAATATGACTGATCGTGCCAAAAACCTGTCTTTTATTTAAGGATAGTGATCGTATGAAGCCATTTATTATCACATAGTTGTTTGGCTCCTGTTTAAATCATAATGATAACAGAAATCATCCAAATGGCCCCGATCAAAAGTTTCCATCTCTTGGAATGTTTGCCCTTGGTACAGACATACAAGTGGACACACAGGTTAAAATGGCAATTAAAGGTTAATTTCCCACATTTGTGGCTTTCTAAATTGCAACTAGTGTCTGTCTATAAATAGTTATTGAGTTTGTTAGTTCTAATGCGGATGCACTGAGCAGGCTAGATACTGAGCCATAGGGAGCAAAAAAGAACTGTCAAAAGACCTGTGTAACAAGGTAACAGAGCTTTATAAAGATGGAAAAAGATATATAAATAGCTATCCAAAGTTTTGCATATGCCAGTCAGTACTGTTCAATCACTTATTAATAAGTGAAAAATTTGGGGGATCTCCTGATACCAAGCTAAGGTCAGGTAGACCAAGAAAGATTACAGCCACAACTGCCAGAGGAATTCCTCGGGATATAAAAAAAACCCCACAGGTTACCTCAGGAGAAAGGCAGGCTGCTCTGGAAAAAGATGGTGTGGTTGTTTTTAAGGAGCACAATACGACAATATTTTAGCAAAAATTAGCAGCATGGTCAAGTTGCCAAAAGGAAGCCTTTACTGTGCCAATGTCACAAAAAAGCCTGGTTACAATATGCCGACAACACCTTGACATGACTCGCCAAGCTTTTTTGTGGGACAAAATCGCATGACAAGGGAAATCACATTATTATCAATGGTGTCTGTTCACATCAGTGTGACTCAGCACGGTGTCATTTTGGAAAAAGTTCCTGTGCTACTTTGGTGCGACTTACAGTGCAAATTGGCCCTATAGAATATACAGAAACACAACCAAGTCACATCAAAGTCCCTCTACATAATCACACTGAAAATTATGCCAGTAACGCATCGCATTTGTGTGAACCAAACCTAATTGATGTTCCCAATAGCAGTAGTAGACTGTTCTACTGTGTTAGCCATCAATTATTGCAGAAAGTTTAGAGTTTAGGCGATATCTTTTGCTGACTTATTGGTTATTACATATTGGTTATTATTACTTATTGGTTATTAACCACTTCAGCCCCGGAAGTTTTTCCCCCCCCCTTAATGACCAGGCCATTTTTTTTTTTGCAATACGGCACTGCGTTACTTTAACTGACAATCGTGCAGTCATGTGACACATTTATGTCGTTTTTTTCACGCTAATAGAGCTTTCTTTTGGTGGTATTTGATCACACCTGCGGTTTTTATTTTGTGCGCTATAAACAAAAAAAGAGCAACAATTTTGAAAAGAAAACCCAAAACAATATTTTTTACTTTCTGCTATAAATAATATCCAATAAAAATGTAAAAAATCTAATTTCTTCATCAATTTAGGCCAATATGTATTCTGCTACATATTTTTGGTAAAAAAAAATCCCAGTAAGCGTAAATTGATTGGTTTGCGCAAAAGTTATAGTGTGTACAAACGATGGGATATTTTTATGGCATTTTTATTTTTTTTTTATTTTTTTACTAGTAATGGTGGCGATCAGCGATTTTTTTTTTTTTTTTTTTTTTTTTTTTTTCGGGATTGGCGGACAAATCGGACACCTAACTGACTCGTTTGACACTTTTTTGTGAACCAGTGACATTATTACAGTGATCAGTGCTAAAAATATTCACTGACATTGTACTAATGACACTGGCAGGGAAGATGTTAACATCAGGCACGATCAAAGGGTTAAGTGTTTCTCTAGGGAGTGCTTGCTAACTGTGGGGGATCTGACTGCATGAAGACAGAGATCTGTGTTTATGCTTAGCAGGAACACAAGATCTCTATCTTCTGTCCTGTCAGAACGGTGATCTGCCTTGTTTACATAGACAGATCGCCGTTCTGCCTCGCTCGGGAACGATTGCGGGTGGCCGGCGGACATCGGGTCCCACTGATTGGCTCCCCCTCTGTCCAATCAGCGCCCACGCCTCCATTGTCTATTGCCCAAATGACCTACAGGTACGTTGTTTCACTCAATAAAGCCGACCTGCCACAGCACATCTGTGGTAGGCGGTCGGGAAGAAGTTAAAGATGCAAGTTTATGGGATAACATTGATTACTTCTTCACTCTGTAAACATTTATAATACTTGACAAAGGAATCTAAGACACCATTCACACCCCTAAACCTTGTGGACAACCTTCCTAGAAGAGTCAAAGCTGTTATAGCTGCAAAGGGTGGGCCATATCTATTGAACCCTACGGCGTAAGACTGTGATGCCATTAAAGTTCATGTGCGTTTTAAAGGCAAGTGTACCAATACTTTTGACAATATAGTATAGATGCATTGTTGTCAATGGAACCAAACACATAGCTGCGTAAGTTGAGTAATAGAGCGATGAGTACAGAGCCTCAAAAAAAAACATAGAAAATTTGATGTTTGAGTGCAGTCCTTTATGTGGGTACGCATATATTGTAATACTGGCGATAAAGAATAATTTAGGCTCCATGCACACTAACTTAAAAAAATGTTCATAGCAGCAGCTTTTGAGGATTTATTTTCCACTTCTGGAAGCAATGTGTCCATGCACGCTATTTTCATCTGAAGTGTTTTTGAAACTTCAAATGGCGTTCCAGTCATTTGTTTGTGTATTAAAAGTCAGCAGCTACAAAAAGTGTAGCCGCTGACATTTAATAAACAGCCACTCACCTGTCCCACAGTCCAGCGATGTACCTACCGCAGCCGTGTTCTCCCTGTGTCCTCCCTTGGTAGCACCGGCATGTCTACAATGGGCACCCGGCTGTGACAGCTTGCGACTTCACAGCCGGGTGCCCACTGCGCATGCACAAGCGGTGCTGCGGTCTGTGGCTGGCCCCGAAGTCTTCTAGGACCTGTCATTTGTCCCAGAAGACATTGGGAGGGAGAGCTTCTGCTAACGGAAGTGGGAGTGGGTACCTGTCAAATTCGGGTACCTGTCCCTCCTCCCCAAAAGCTCCATTTCATAGACAGGAGCTGGGGAGGAGGCCTCAAAGGGGAAACTCCACTTTTGGGTGGAACTCCGCTTTCAGGCTCAAGGAGCAGAAAATAGATTTCTTTTTTTTTTTGCAATTTTGGGAGCGATTTGCCAGCAGAAAAAAATGCTGAATGTTCCTAACTGCTACTAAAAACCTAAGGCTAGCTCAAAAACACTATTATAAGCATTTTTCATCCAGCGTTTTTTAGCTTATAATGTGCATGGAGCCTTACACTTGTATATGCACTTCTACGCTCCTGTAGGCACTTGTACATGAGTATTACAGAACAGTACACTCAGGGTCTTTTTGTCAAGAAGATCCTGGGTATAAACATCAGTAAATTCTTACGTGCGGCTGGCCTACAATTGAGATAGGACAGAGCAAAAAATTGTTCAATGCTACAAAGTAAAAATGGGAAGAAAAAAGTTACTTTATTTAAACAAAGTGAAACATTGTAACAACAAAGCACAGCACACAGGTTTTAGAAACATTTAAAAATTGATCCCAAGGACTTTGCATGCAAAGTAGCTCTGGCACCTTTTTTGGGCAGTGAGCCTCACTTTTTTTGCACCGCACATTTTTGGCCTGTTTGTCAAGCGACAAAACGCACGCCTGCTCGCCAAGTTGAGCTAATGGCACCACAAGCACAATACATGTTTTTGGCGCACTCTTCGCGCATTTCCAGGAACACATGCAGAAATGTGCATTCCTGCATGCGCAGGCGTGAATGGGGCCAAACTGTAAACAGGCAAAAATCCAAATGCAGGGTGAGCAAAGATGAGTTTAAATAGCAGAGAGCCGTGCAGCAACCAAGTGCACAAGTGTATGCTATATACAGTCAGGTCCATAAATATTGGGACATCAACACAATTCTAATCTTTTTGGCTCTATACACCACCACAATGGATTTGAAATGAAACGAACAAGATGTGCTTTAACTGCAGACTTTCTGCTGTCTACCATATACTCTCCAATTTGTACAGCAAATCTCAGGAAGAATCCATTCGGGTTTTTACCTACAGTCAGGTCCATAAATATTGGGATATTGACACAATTCTAATCTTTTTGACTCTATATACCACCACAATGGATTAGAAATGAAACGAACAAGATGTGCTTTAACTGCAGACTTTCAGCTTTAATTTGAGGGTATTTACATCCAAATCAGGTGAACGGTGTAGGAATTACAACAGTTTGTATATGTGCCTCCCACTTTTTAAGGGACCAAAAGTAATGGGACAATTGGCTGCTAAGCTGTTCCATGGCCAGGTGTGTGTTATTCCCTCATTATCCCATTTACAAGGAGCAGAGAAAAGGTCCAGGGTTCATTTCAAGTGTGCTATTTGCATTTGGAATCTGTTGCTGTCAACTCTCAATATGAGATCCAAAGAGCTGTCACTATCAGTGAAGCAAGCCATCATTAGGCTGAAAAAACAAAACAAACCCATCAGAGAGATAGCAAAAACATTAGGTGTGGCTAAATCAACTGTTTGGAACATCCTTAAAAAGAAAGAATGCACCGGTGAGCTCAGCAACACCAAAAGACCCGGAAGACCATGGAAAACAACTGTGGTGGATGACCGAAGAATTCTTTCCCTGGTGAAGAAAACACCCTTCACAACAGTTGGCCAGATCAAGAACACTCTCCAGGAGGTAGGTGTATGTGTGTCAAAGTCAACAACAAGAGAAGACTTCACCAGAGTGAATACAGAGGGTTTACCACAAGATGTAAACCATTGCTGAGCCTCAAAAACAGGAAGGCCAGATTAGAGTTTGCCAAACAACATCTAAAAAAGCCTTCACAGTTCTGGAACAACATCCTATGGACAGATGAGACCAAGATCAACTTGTACCAGAGTAATGGGAAGAGAAGAGTATGGAGAAGGAAAGGAACTGCTCATGATCCAAAGCATACCACCTCATCAGTGAAGCATGGTGGTGGTAGTGTCATGGCGTGAGCATGTATGGCTGCCAATAGAACTGGTTCTCTTGTATTTATTGATGATGTGACTGCTGACAGCAGGATGAATTCTGAAGCGTTTCGGGCAATATTATCTGCTCATATTCAGCCAAATGCTTCAGAACTCATTGGACGGTGATTCACAGTGGAGATGGACAATGACCCGAGGCCTACTGCGAAAGCAACCAAAGAGATTTTTAAGGGAAAGAAGTGGAATGTTATGCAATGGCCAAGTCAATCACCTGACCTGAATCCGATTGAGCATGCATTTCACTTGCTGAAGACAAAACTGAAGGGAAAATGCCCCAAGAACAAGCAGGAACTGAAGACAGTTGCAGTAGAGGCCTGGCAAGAGCATCACCAGGGATGAAACCCAGCATCTGGTAATGTCTATGCGTTCCAGACTTCAGGCTGTAATTGACTGCAAAGGATTTGCAACCAAGTATTAAAAAGTGAAAGTTTGATTTATGATTGTTAATCTGTCCCATTACTTTTGGTCCCTTAAAAAGTGGGAGGCACATATACAAACTGTTGTAATTCCTACACCGTTCACCTGATTTGGATGTAAATACCCTCAAATTAAAGCTGAAAGTCTGCAGTTAAAGCACATCTTGTTCATTTCATTTCTAATCCATTGTGGTGGTGTATAGAGTCAAAAAGATTAGAATTGTGTCAATGTCCCAATATTTATGGACCTGACTGTAGGTAAAAACCAGAATGGATTCTTCCTGAGATTTGCTGTACAAATTGGAGAGTATATGGTAGACAGCAGATCTGTCTCCAATTCACATCATCTATAGGTGTGATGGGGGTTTGTGTGTAGATTCACCAACGCATATGCAAAGATTAAGTTCAGTTGTAACTGATCAAGGCAAAACACACTGATGTATCAGATGCATAACACACCAAATCCAGGGACCAGGGCACAGAGGTACAACACAGAGCCGCGATCACCTTACCCACACTTTAGCCTTCACAGTTGTAGCAGTGCTGATCAAATGTTTCATATAAACGGAGAGTGTCACTATTTTGGTAATCAGCATGTACTTGCAATTGGAGAGTGTATGGTGAATGACAGATCTATTTTCAGGCAACAGTACCTGCCGCCTGGACCAGTGTGGAGGGTGCGTGTGTATGTACATTCATCTGCACATATACTATATTACCAAAAGTATTCAACAGCTTCAGCTCTTCTGGGAAGGCTGTCCACAAGGTTTAGGAGTGTGTCTATGGGAATGTTTGACCATTCTTCCAGAAGGGCATTTGTGAGGTCAGGCACTGATGTTGGATGAGAAGGCCTGGCTCGCAGTCTCCTCTCTAATTCATCCCAAAGATGTTCTATCAGGTTGAGGTCAGGACTGTGTGCAGGCTAGTCAAGGTCCTCCACCCCAAACTTGCTCATCTGTGTCTTTATGGACCTTGTTTGTTTACTGGTGCGTAGTCATGTTGGAAGAGAAAGGGGCCATCTCCAAACTGTTCCCACAGAGTTGGGAGGATGAAATTGTCCAAATTGTCTCGGTATGCTGACACCTTAAGAGTTCCCTTCACTGGAACTAAGGGGCCAAGCCCAACCCCTGAAAAACAACCCCACACCATAATCCCCCTTCCACCAAGTGATTTGGACCAGTGCAGAAAGCAAGGTCCATAAAGGCATGGTTGAGTGAGTTTGGGGTGGATAAACTTGACTGGCCTGTACAGAGTCCTGACCTCAACCCCATAGAACACCTTTGGGATGAATTAGAGCGGAGACTGCGAGCCAGGCCTTCTCATCCAACATCAGTACCTGACATCACAAATGCTCTTCTGGAAGAATGGTCAAACATTCCCATAGACACTCCTAAACTTTGTGGACAGCCTTCCCAGAAGAGTTGAAGCTGTTATAGCTGCAAAGGGTGAGCCAACTCATTATTGAACCCTACGGACTAAGACTGGGATGCCATTAAAGTTCATGTGCATGTAAAGGCAGGCATCCCAATACTTTTGGTAATATAGTGTATGTAGAGATCAAGTTCACGTGCAGATCATCAAGGCAATACCATACAGATGTATCAGGGGTGTAACGATAGGGGTTGCAGGGGTTGCAATTGCAACAGGGCCCCATGGTCCAGGGGACCCATGTGCCTCCCTTGTACACCTGGATAGGAGGGATGGCGGGGTAGCATTTAGAGGACCCAATCGCCTCCATTTTGCTCTATCCAGAGCTGCCGTCTTCCCCCCTACTCTCTCCTGCCAGCTGCTGTAGAAGATGTGTCATGAGTGATTGGTACCAATTCGGTCATTCATAACTGAAGCATAGTTAACTGTTTTTTACTATACTTCCATTTTTTGAATGAATGGGAGGCTCGGTACACAACTATTCCTGTCCATTCATTCAGTGCAACTGAGGCTACACAGATGGAAATTGAGAGCTGAAGTTTGTTTAGACCCCTGATATCTCATCAAAGCCCCCCAACAGAGCTCCTAAACAAATTATAAAAAATTGTAAAAGAGATAAAATGAAATGGTAAAAAATATAATAAAATTAAAAACTACGGACACCAGTGAGGGCCCAGGGGCGGTACCGTAATAAAGGGACCCGCTATAGGAGTAAAGGGCCCCAGGATCAGTGGGAAGAGGGAACAGCCCTGGCCAGGGGTCAGGGGGCCCTTCATATTTTCTTGCACCGGGGCCCTGAAGATTCTAGTTACGCCTCTGTGATGTATCCGACACACATCACACCAGGTCTAAGGACCAGAGCACAGAGGCATAAGGCAGGTTAAATACATCTGTCACCTTACCCACACCTCTTATTAATAGAAGAGGTCATGGACTGACTCTGCCCACCAGGCTCCGTCTGTAACTAAAATAACTCTTTGTGGTAGAGTGGCCCTTTAATACAGTTGATCTATGCAGATCTAGATTATTGATGCATATATTTCTTGCAATGTTTGTATAGGGGTTTATTATCTAAGTATTCCAGCTTTCAAAATATGAATGTTATTTTAGTGGTAGCTGAAAACAAGGGACAGGCCATGGTAAATGTCAAAGGGGTAGCTAGATTCCTAGGGCACATATCTGGACCCGACTGATCTTTTCTCAGGACAGCACGCTGTGTGGGAGCATATACTGTGACATGAGACTGATAAATGATCAGACAGGTTGGGAAGCTGTGATGATCTCCATTCTGCTTGAATGCTTAACAAGTCATGTGAATATGATGCGGTGCCCATGATGTACAATTCTTGCAGCTATGGCTTTCAGTAAACAGTTCCTGGAGAAGGGTAGATAAGTCATACTGAGCTGATTCCACAGTGATCTTCCTTGCTGACTGTTCTGTATCCCTTTTTTTTATTACCAATCAATCACCATTTTTCTGTCATAAATCAATAGACCACATTGTAACCTTCCACTGCAACATGTCCGATGTACATCATAAATGTGCAACATAAAGAGCATGCATTTGTAATAGTCACTTTGTTATATGGCTATTAAATTGCAAGTCAGATATATAGTCTGACATACAAACATGCACTAAAGTTGTGATCCTTGCTGACTTGAAAGCTCTTACCCAGCATTCGTTTGAGCCAAGCTGGCCCAAACTCAGTGTTTAATCTCATTCCTTGAGGTCTTTATGGACTGGGCCTATTATTCTGATTCTCTCTTTTTTTTTTTTACAAGTAAAAATCTGTATTTTTTTTTTTTCTAGAGAATTACTTTTTTTTTAATCAGAGGCCCTAGAGAATAAAATGGCAGTCATTGCAATTTTTTATGTCACACGGTATTTGCACAATGGTTTTCCAAACAAATTTTTTGGGGAAAAAATACACTATAATGATTTTTTAAAAAAACACTAAATATAACCCATTTTGTTGTAAAACAGGAAAGATGATGCCGTGCTGAGTAAATAAATACTTAATATATCATGCTTTAAAATTGTGCATGCTTGTGGAATGGCACCAAACTATGGTACTTTAAAATCTTCATAGAATACACTTTAAAAATGTTTACAGGTTACCCTAGGACAGCCTTTCTCAACCTTTTCAACACCGAGGAACCCTTGAAATAATTCTCCAGTCTCGGGGAACCCCTGCTAAAAATTTAAAATCTACAACTCATGATACATTAATGTGATGGTCAATGGGAAGAATGCTCCTTACACTTGTGATCATTGGGAATAATTACCCCCTTACAGATAGTTAAAAAGATCAATGATGTCATTGGAATTTATCTGAGAGGTAGAAATTGACCATTGCTCAAGGTACCCCTAGCAACCTCTGGAGGACCCCTAGAGTTGCACGGAACCCTGGTTGTGAAACCCTGCCCTGGGGTTTCAGAGGAGGTCTAGTGCTAGAAATATTGCTCTCGCTATAAAGTTCTCGGCGATTCCTTACTTGTGTGGTGCAAACACCATTTACATATGTGGGCATGACCTACAGGGAGTGCAGAATTATTAGGCAAGTTGTATTTTTGAGGAATAATTTTATTATTGAACAACAACCATGTTCTCAATGATTCCAAAAACTCATTAATATCAAAGCTGAATATTTTTGGAAGTAGTTTTTAGTTTGTTTTTAGCTGTAGCTATTTTAGGAGGATATCTGTGTGTGCAGGTGACTATTACTGTGCATAATTATTAGGCAACTTAACAAAAAACAAATATATACCCATTTCAATTATTTATTTTCAGCAGTGAAACCAATATAACATCTCAAAATTCACAAATATACATTTCTGACATTCAAAAACAAAACAAAAACAAATCAGTGACCAATATAGCCACCTTTCTTTGCAAGGACACTCAAAAGCCTGCCATCCATGGATTCTGTCAGTGTTTTGATCTGTTCACCATCAACATTGCGTGCAGCAGCAACCACAGCCTCCCAGACACTGTTCAGAGAGGTGTACTGTCTGTCTCTTAT
>BLSH010409522.1:314307-326757 GCA_018402905.1 Glandirana rugosa | reverse complement strand
TCTCCTCTCAGTTTCTCTTGTTGTTGAACGTTAACCGGTGGAATTTATGGGAAAGAGTACTAACCTACGTGGACAGATACTTCAAGTTCCGAATTACTCGAGTCGTTTGGTTAACACATAAGGTTAAGGTATTTAAGGTGGCCAATTGCAAGTTGTTGTTCTCTTTGACTCTCCTCTGAAGAGTGGCAACATGGGGGCCTCAAAACAACTCTCAAATGACCTGAAATCAAAGATTGTTCTACATTATGGTTTAGGGGAAGGCTACAAAAAGGTATTGCAGAGATATAAGCTGTCAGTGTCCACTGTGAGGAACATAGTGAGGAAATGGAAGACCACAGGCACAGTTCTTGATAAGGCCAGAAGTGGCAGGCCACATAAAATATTGGAGAGGCAAAGGCGAAGGATGGTGAGAACGGTCAAAAACAGCCCACAGACCACCTCCAAAGACCTACAACATCAACTCGCTGCAGATGGCGTCACTGTGTATTGTTCAACAATTCAATGCACTTTGCACAGGGAGAAGCTGTATGGGAGATGCGAAAGAAGCCTTTTCTGCACAAATGGAGTCGCTTGAGGTATGCAAACGCACATTTGGACAAGCCAGCTTCATTTTGGAATAAGGTGCTGTGGACTGATGAAACAAAGATTGAGTTATTTGGTCATAACAAGAGGCGTTATGCATGGCGGCAAAAGAACACAGCGTTCCAAGAAAAACACTTGCTACCCATAGTAAAATTTGGTGGAGGTTCCATCATGCTGTGGAGCTGTGTGGCCGTTGCCGGTACTGGGAATCTGGTTAAAGTTGAGGGTCGCATGGATTCCGCTCAATATCAGCAGATTCTTGAGAATAATGTTGAGGAATCGGTCACAAAGTTGAAGTTACGCCAGGGCTGGATATTTCAACAAGACAGCGACCCAAAACACTGCTCAAAATCTACTCAGACATTTATGCAGAGGAACAAGTACAATGTTCTGGAATGACCATCCCAGTCCCCAGACCTGAATATCATTGAACATCTGTGGGGTGATTTGAAGCGGGCTGTCCATACTCGGCAACCATCAAACCTAACTGAACTGGAGATGTAAGGGGGAATGGTCCAAAATGCATTCATCCAGAATCCAGACACTGATTACAGGCTATAGGAAGAGTCTAGAGGCTGTTATTTCTACTAAAGGAGGCTCTACTAAATATTGATGTGATTTTTCTGTTGGGTTGCCCAAATTTATGCACCTGTCTAATTTCAGTTTGATGCATATTGCACATTTTCTGTTAATCCAATAAACCTCATTTCACTACTGAAATATTACTCTGTCCTTCAGTTATTTGATAGATCAAAATGAAATTGCTGATCCAAACACCCACATATTTATAAATGACAATCATGGAAATTGTCAGGGGTTCCTAAACTTTTGCATACAACGGTATGTACAGTCTTCTCTTCTCTACTTCACTTCAAAGTGCTGAATTTAAAAAGCGTGTCTGAGAGTTAAAAGAGGGGGCAGAGAGCTGAAATTACACTGTGCAGAGCTTAATGAGAACTCTGAGAGCTGATTGGAGGGAAGGGGCACGCCCCCTTCATACAGCTCACAGGAACAGAGCTGAGGCTGTCAATCACCCCCCGTCAGACACTTAGTGCTCTGTATTGAGACACACTATAGAAGAATATGCGTTGCACATATTTCATGTCTGAGGTTTACAACCACTTTAATGTACTGAATACTATCAAGAATGTATTAACCTGTATATAGTTATCACAATACTATAGTTTATACTGGTCCTTTACCTGATCTCAGAAGTCCATGTACTCTAGCTCCAACAGCATGCAGTACTGTTCATATTGACACATTTAAAATACCAGTTTAATTATGGAAGTTGTAGGGTCAATATTGTATTATTTATTAAGCTTTTTATGTCTAGACATAGCAATTTTTTACATAGGGATACTTTGCTAGAAAGTCTGGTACCTTTCTGCTGAACTGAATGACATCTTAAATACAGACATGCTACATTTTCATCTCTCAGTAAACAGTGTTTGGGTACTTTAGACAAATGCCAAATGATCAATAATTCATAAGGAGAAAAGGGACAAAATAGTCACACCACAGTCAGAAAATTATAAGTGTCAAGAGAGTCATCAAACTGTAAATATCAGACAAAGATTAAAAAGATGTTTAGTAATGAAACACACAAATGGCACGGGAAGATGGAATAAAGTATGACCTCTCATTTAAAAAAAAAAGAAGTCTGCAGCACTTAAAGCTGAACATCAGGCACAAATTAATTTATATGATTCTCAATAACAACAACAAATACAAATTCACTCTGTGTGCACCAAATTGCTTTGCAAACCCGGATATTACCTTGTAAAAGTAGCAGTGAAATTATGTGCTGTACAGAAAGCCGATAATGGGAGGGACCTATCAGCTCCACCCACTACAGTCTGCCTGCAGAGAACTGCAGGAGTAGGCGGAGATGAGACCAGCCAGACTGTGCAAGGAGAGAGGACAGCAGTGACTGGCCTTAAAGTGGTTGTAAAGTAAGAAGGTTTTTTATCTTAATACATTCTATGAATTAAGATAAAAAAAACTTCAGTGTGTCAGCTGCCCCCCTAATACTTACCTGAGCCCCATTTCGATCTACGAGTGCCTTGGCCGTCTGTGTTTGGGACTCTCCCTCCTGATTGGCTGAGACACAGCAGCGGCGCCATTTGCTCCCGCTGCTGTCAATCAAAGTCAGATAGCCAATCAGGAGAGAGAGGGGGCAGGGCCGAACCATAGCTCCATATCTGAAAGGACAGAGGAAGCTGTGGCTCGGCTCAGGGGTCTCCATAGCAAGATGCTTGCTGTGGGGGCACACAACAGGAGGTACGGGGCCAAGAGAGCCAAAGAGGGACCCAAGAAGAGGAGAATCTGGGCTGCTTTGTGCAATACCACTGCACAGAGCAGGTAAGCACAACATGTTTGTTATTTATAAACAAAAAAAAACAAGACTTTAGTATAACTTTAAAATGTTTGTTACCTCAACATTGCATAGTCCTGATTTGTGCCTCCTGTACCATGTACTTGTATGGAAAAAGTATACTGTTCTCTTTGTATTGTTTCTTTTATGTGAAATCCCTGTGTTCCTGGCAGTCCCTCTGCTTTCTTATTAAAAACTGACCACACCCTGGGTCAGTTCTCTAGCTGTGCTGGGAACTCAGCCTGCTTGCCTCCAATGATTAGACTTGCCCTAAACCCCCCTACACAGCCATTCACTAGGACAGTGATGGGGAACCTTGGCACCCCAGAAGTTTTGGAACTACATTTCCCATGATGCTCATGCACTTTGCAATGTAGCTGAGCATCATGGGAAAAATAATTCCAAAACATCTGGGGTGCCAAAGGTTCGCCATCACTGCACTAGGAAGTTCAGTGTGCTGCTGCTTCTCCTCCCCCGCAGAGAACATAGGAAATGTGATCACTAAGGCTCCTTTCACACCAGTGGACTGATGGGGTCCACCTGTCAGTTTTTCAGGCGGACCCGATCAGACCACCCATTGTTCTCAATGGAGCGGCAGATGTCAGCGGACATGTGCCGGCTGATACCCGCCATCATCCGATCTGATCCGGTCCGCGGATCGGATTGGATGACAGTCGGATGGAAACGGACAGGCAGTCCATTTCCATCCAACTGCCCCATAGCCCTGTTGTATTTAGGCAGTATTTGCTTATGCTGGAGTTCAGCTTTAAAGAGGAAGTAAGTATACTTCCCTGTATTGTTTGTACCTATAGGTAAACCTATAATAAGGCTTACCTATAGGTACTGTAAATATCTCCTAAATGTGCGCCGTTTAGGAGATCTTAAAGCGGAGTTCCACCCTATTAAAAGTCAGCAGCTACAAAAAGTGTAGCTGCTGACTTTTAATAATCGGACACTCACCTGTCCCAGGCTCCAGCGATGCAGCCACCTGGCGCTTCGCCCTTCTCCCCCACCTCCGTGCGGTGCCGGCATCACAAGTGTGGGCGCCCAGCTTTGGCTTCAAAGTGAGCCGCGCTGTGAATGGCCGGTGTATCTTCTGGGACTTGTGACGTGTCTCAGAAGATCGCCAGGAGGGAGGGGGGAGAGGTGAACTTCCTTCCGGCTCCGCGGCGCCAGGAGAGGAAGTGGGACCCTGTGAAAATAGGGTCCCCGCCCCCCCCCCCCAAAAAAAAAATTACATGTCAATTGTGGTATGTCAGGGGGTCACCAACACTTAAACCGGAAGTTCCACTTTTGGGCGGAATTCCGCTTTAACTGTATGCGCAGCTGATGACGTCACTGATGCGCTCTGAAGGAAAGGCGACCCGTGCAGTTTGTTCAGAGCCCTGTGCCGTGACCGGCGGCTCCCGTGCGCATGCGGCCTCCAGCGGTGACAACGAGGGCTTCGTTTGCGGGTAAATGTCACATAATGTGCTAGTATGTGATGCATACTAGCACATTATGTCTTTACTTTGCAGGTAAGAAAAAATAAAAACAGCATTTGCGTCCACTTTAAATATAAACACATCTGCACTTACAGTTTTCTTTTAGTCCCCCCCCCTGCAACATCCCACAAATACCTGTTGGTCCTGTTGGTGAAATCCACCTAATACAGCTTCCTGCGATAGGCGGCAACGAATGGTCAGAGTTGTCACTCTGATGTAGGCTGTGCCTGTTTGTGCTACAGTGGGATGAAAATGTTGTAAGGGCTATCAGCATTGTCACTGCTCATCAACAAGTCTGGCATGTCAGTCAGCACCGGGCCACACCCAGTCCCACCCACTGCTTTCTGGATTGACAGCACTGCCTATGTTGCTGGAACCCTCTCACTGTGAGCTGCAGTGCTTGGAAGGTGGAACTTGGGAGGTAAAGAGGATTTAGTTCAGTCAAGGAAGTTAAAGGAAGTCTGTTTACTTTATGAAGCTTGTGCATCACATAGTAACTGCATTTATTATACAGGAGCCTTTAACCATACATAAACCACTTGCCAACCGTATACCTAGTACACGAACCTGCACTTCCGGGTTTGGGACGCACGCGCGTGGCGCTGGGAGCCCGCACCAGCTGTGATTAGACACAGCAGGAGCTGATTGGTGGGTACAGCGGACTCGATGTCTGCCGGAACCTGCCTATGCTTCAGTACACAGGCAGAAAGGCGGACTGCCTATGTAAACAAAGCAGGTCGCCCCATTCTGTCACTACAGAAGACATGAATCCTGTGTCTTTGCTAAGCAGAGGCACCGATCCATGCCTTCTCCTAGTACACCTCCCCCACAGTAGTAAAGCACATGTCAGGCACACAGTCAACCCTTTGATCGCCCCTGATGTTAACTCCTTCCCTGCCGGTGTCATTAGTACAGTGACAGTGCATATTTTTTAGCACTGTTACTGGTCCCCAAAAAGTGTCAGGTAGTGTCCCGACTGTCCGCCACAATATCACAGTCTCGCTATAAGTCGCTGATCGCTACCATTACTAGTAAAAAAATAATAATAATAATAATATAAATATCCCATAGTTTGGAGGCACTATAACTGTTGCGCAAACCAATCAATATACGCTTATTTTTGCCAAAAATATGTAGCAGAATACATATTGGCCTAAATCGATGAATAAATTAGATTTTGACACATTTTTTTATTGGGTGTGTTTTATAATATATATATATATATATATATATAAAATTTTTATTTTTTTTTTTCAAAATTGTTTTGTCTTTTTTTGTTTATAGCGCAAAAAATAAAAAATGCAATGATTCTCAAATACCACCAAAAGAAATATGTGTGGGAAAGGGAAAGAAAAGAGACATCAATTTTGTTCATATACAGCTTTGCACGAGCGCGCAATTGTCAGTTAAAGTAACACAGTGCTGTATTGCAAAAAATGGCCTGGTCATGAAGGGGGGTAAATTTTCCAAAGCTGAAGTGGTTGATAAGTTTTGATTAGACAAAATAAAATGCCTAAAGGGTAACTCCACTTCCGTGGGGAAAAAAATAGCAAATAAAAAAAAATATATATAGTGTGTAAAATTGGGACACAAGTCATATTGTGGTTGAATGTTATTAAAAATTACCTTTCCTTTTCAATCTGCAGCTCTGTAATTTTCTGAAAATGCAATATGGCTACCTGGAGGTGTTCTGTACAAAAAATGTATACAGAACGCCCCCCAGAAACATAATTTCCTGCTTGTGTGATTGGCTCACCCATTTCCCCAGAAGTCTGCACTAAGATACAAGTCAGATTTCAGGCATCCCCTGCAACTAAAATGTGATTTTTGGTGAGATATTCCCAATAGGAAATAACGTCTAAAGGGATGCAGGCCCAGCAGCTTTCCTCATTAGTGCCCTGCAGGTGCAGCAGCTGATTGATCATTATGAAACCACTCCCATTAGATTCCCTTTCCCACATGGACACAGACAAAAACACAGGGATTTCTTCAGAATAACAAAAGGTAGGAATCTGCCACAAAGTTTGTTAAAATCCATGCAATGTACATAGATCACCCAGGGTGGAATGTTTTCTCAACAAAAATGGAGTTACTCTTTTAGGCCTTGTTCACAAGGTGCATACTAATGCATAGCCTATTGAAGGCTGTGTTTATCTGCATGGGGATACACTTGTCCTATGCATCCCCATGCAAGCAGTCCCATTGATGTCTGTTGGGATGCAGTGGGAGCACGGACAGAGTCACCAGTCCCAATCTGATATCTGTGCGGGTGCACGGCCCCAAACTCAGAGGGGTAAATGCAGCCCTCCAAGGGTGTACATTTTAGTACGTCCCGTATGGCTGAGGCCTAACTAATAAACTAATAATAAGATGGCATACAACGGAGGGTGCATGGCAAATATTAAAAGGTATATATTGTTTGATAAGCTAAGTGTAGCGGTACCCCCCCCCCTCCCATATGGGCTGCTGAAAGTTGTGGTTCACCTATCACCCTACCCAGCCCGGCTTTCACTTTCTTAGACACACAGTCAATGAATATTCCATGTACTTGGTTTTGAGTTTTTATTGAGGGGATTAACTTGGATGGGGTAAATTAATTTATGGGACGCCCAGAAACTTCAACTTGGTTGGGACAAACTATGTACACTCCTTGTACATACTACTCCTTCAGTCTCCTCCAGCGCAACACTTGCTTTCAGACTGTTACACTTCCTCTCTCCAGCACAACTCTTACACTTCAGACACAGCTAGCACATGTAATTAGGCCAAACATTGGCTTCAGCCAGGCCTTAGTAGATGCCTTATTACAGGCAAGGGCCGTGGGTCCCCATAGTGTAGCAATTGAAAAATTCTGGTGCTAGCTGTCCTAGGTGGACTACTGATCCATGCCCATACTGCCCATGACATTGCAATCCTCTCTGCTGGCTCTGCACCCATCTCAGACCTCCCAATCCTCTCAGGCGTGCCTCCCCAGTCCTCCTGACTGCACAAGTCAATCACCAGCCCTCCTGGCTGTAACCAGTGGTTCCTGTCTGAAGACTTGCTCAGCAGTACTAGCTCCTGCTGTCCTCTCTTGCTCCTCCTGTGCCTCCTGTCCGAATCCTTCATGAGTTCTTGAAGGGCTCCGTCCTGCACCCATACCCCAGACCCAGTGTCACCCCCCCCCCCCACACACACACACACACACACACATACTGGGGAGCTCCCTCAAAGGACCAGACAGCCTAGTACTCCATCTCCAGTTTTCCCACCCGAACTACTCCTCCCGAGCTGGGCTGACCCTGGGTATTTAATGTCAAGGCTCCTTCAGATACCCCAGGCAGCTCCACCTCTCTTCTCCACCTTTCCTTCTAGCACAGGGATATGCAATTAGCGGACCTCCAGCTGTTGCCAAACTACAAGTCCCATCATGCCCCTGCCTCTGGGTGTCATGGTTGTGGCTGTCAGAGTCTTGCTATGCCTCATGGGATTTGTAGTTCTACAACATCTGGAGGTCCGCTAATTGCATATCCCTGTTCTAGCACCTTCTAGAAGAAAAGGGGAGGTAACTGAGAAGTGACACCACCTGTGAGTCACCAGCTGCTACCCTGAGCCACTCCAAGCCCAGAATGAAAACAAACAGGCCTAGAAGCCAGCCAGGCCTGCCTAAATTTACCTACACTGCCAGAGAAAAACCTCACTCTAGCACCTACCTACCTAGAGGGTGCTACATAAGAATACTAAGTCATCAGACTGGTTGTGCCAGCTGACATTTTTACTCAACACTTGTGCCAGTTTTTTATTAGTTAATTATGTTTGAGATTTTATTAATATCCCCAGTTTGTCTCAATAAGTTAAACATAGAAAAGCATTAACCACTTGCCGACCGGCCGCCATCATAATACGGCGGCAGTTTGTCTCGTTCCCGCGAATCGCCGTAGCTGTACGGCGGTCGCAGGAACATGTGGTGTGAGCGTGCGTGCTGGATAGCGGGGGAGCCAGTCAGTGCGTGGAGCGGACTCTATGCCCGCCGGCCATCCGTAATCACTCCCGAGACACTGCAGAACGGCGATCTGTATATGTAAACAAACAGATTCCCGTTCTGACAGGGGAGTTGTGTGAGATCGTCTGTTCCCAGTGTTTGGGAACAGCGATCTTTCTCCCTCCCCAGTCATTCCAGCCCCCATACAATTAGAAATACCACAGAGGGAACATATTTAGCCCCTTGATTGCCCCCTAGTGTTAACCCCTTCCCTGCCAGTGACATTTACACAGTAATCGGTGGCTATTTTTAGCTCTGATAGCTGTATAAATGTCAGTGGTCCCAAAAAAGCATCCAATCTGTCTGCCACAATTTTGCAGCCCCGCTAAAAGTCGCAGCTCGCTGCCATTAATTAAATGCCATAAATCTATTCCCATTGTTTGTAGACGCGATAACTTTTGCGCAAACCAATCAATATAGCTTATTGGGATTTTTTAATCAAAAATATGCAAAAGAATACATATCGGCCTAAACTGAGGAAGAAATTAATTTTTTTACATTTCAAAATTGTTGCTATTTTTTTGTTTATAGCACAAAAAATGTTTGGGTACAACGTCATACGACCGCGCAATTGTCAGTTAAAGCGACGCAGTGCCGAATCGCAAAAAGTGCTCTGGTCAGGAAGGGGGTAAATCCTTTTGGGGCTGAAGTAGTTAAATGCCAGCATCACAGCTCCACAAGCTGCCTGCTAAGGACTGCCATATTCATCCCTAACTCAGTTTAGAAGATATTATTGAAGATCACTGCCATTTATTCATCCTTTGCTGAAACAATGAGATATAGTTCTCTGAGCGATCCATTAAGGTTGCAAAGTCCTTTACGTAGTCTTATAGGACAGCAGAACAAATACTAGGGACTCTGGTCTGTCTGACATTATGGAATCAGGATCAGTGGATCCCAGCTGGCTTTATTTGTAGGTAAAAGTAAAATGTCTAGATAAATGAAAAAGTTTCAGGAGATGGGAAGCTCTGGGAAAGAATTAACATTTTTAACTTTTTTGTGCATGGGACCCCATAAATGAGTTATTCCCATACTTCCTGTCCCGGTGATGTCCATACAAGAAATGAAGCATGCAGCTATTACTGGGATAAGAAGGCACAGACAGCAATAAAAAAAATCTTCTCAGAAGTTTAACCCTTCTCCACACCAGTGTTTTTACTTTTTGTGCCTCCATTGTAGAACCTTTCCATCTCTTCCTGTCCTAACAAGGCTAAACATAACATGATTTACAAATGCTCCCTACCCCCTCCTCATACCTATGCTAACTAACCCGTGTAAGAAAAATGTCTATATTTCTCCTTTATTAGTCCACTCTGGTCTGGCTCTGCTGTGCCAGTCAGCAGTGGCTGCAGGGGAGAGGAGGGAGCTCCAACAACAGATGGATCATCCTAGGCTTCAGGCATTCCAGCTGTCCAGCGCTCTTTCCTCTCCCCTGCAGCTGCTACTGGCTGACACAGGGGACCACATGTGTGTACTGGAGTAGGCTGAAAATAGGTGAGTATATACATCTTCCTTACACAGATTAGTCAGCATAGGTGTTAGGAGGGTCGAGGGAACATTTTAAAGACTAGTTAAAGTGGTTCTAAAGGAAGAAGGTTTTTCTTCCGTGTGCAGCAGCCCCCCTAATACTTACCTGGACCCATCTCAATCCAGCGACGTTGCACAAGAGGCTCGGCTGTCCGGAACTCTCCCTCCTCATTGGCTGAGACAGCAGCGTGCGCCATTGCCTCCCACCGCTGTCAATCAAAGTCAGTGACCCAATGTGGAGAGAGAGGGGGCGGGGGCGTGTCTGAATAGGGCACACAGAGAAGCGGCTCGGCTCGGGTGCCCCCATATCAGGCTGCTTACTGTGGGGGCACTCAGCAGGAGGGAGGGGCCAGGAGCACCAGTGAGGAACCTGAGAAGAGGAGGATTGGGCTGCTTTGTGTAAAACCATTTCACAGAGCAGATAAGTATAGCACGTTTGTTATTTTTAAACAAAAAAAAAGAGACTTTAGTATCACTTTAAGTTTAGCCTAGAATTCCAATTTAGTTCTTCTGCTTCCTGTTAGAGGATGACTGAATTCGTTCTTCATGGTCCCACTGTATGTAGGAACATAGCCATCCTCTCATGCTTGCGATTGAGTTTGATTAGGGAGTATGCAATGCACATGACTGCTACTAATATGCATTACTCATTCCAAACAAATGGATGTGGGGGGGAGGCAGTTGCATACTGTGGGAAGGCAGCCCCCCGGTGCAACATATAGAGGGACACAGACAGGGCCAGCGCCACCATAAGGCCCTCAGGGTGGCAGCATGGGGAGGGGGATCCAAATCCCCAAACACTTGCAGTTTTTTTACTTTTGGGACAAAGGTTTTACACGAATAAAAAAAAGAAAAAAAAAAGCTGATCATTATAATCACCCTTGCCATTGTTAAATGGTTTGTCTCTTCCTTGTAAACTGATAGCTCTGGAAGAGAGCTTGTTCTTTTTTTTTTTTTTGATAAACATACTTACTGGCCAGATCACCAGGTGAAGATAGAAGAAAGAAAGTCTAAAAAAAATGAATGCAGCCTTCACACGTAAGAATTGGTAAGCTGCAATAAAATAAATGTGTGCTTTTGGGTTTAATACTGCTTTAAACTGCGTGCATTTGAAAAAGTAAATTACATTTAAAGATGTAATAATGATTGCAGAGCTGCTTTAATGACTTGGCTGCAAAATTGTTAATGCATCACTGTATTATGGCACATGCATGTTAGCATTGGGGTTTCTATAGAGTGGGAAGGGGGATCACTTAGCTGATTCACATCTGCTTTGGGGAAAAATGATAGTGATAAGCCCCGTACACACGTTCCGAAAATCGGATGACAGATCGTCCGCTTTTTTTTGCATGCTAATCTCAGATCGAATCGGAAGAGTGTACTAAAGTCACGAATATCATATGACAGAATAAAAAATTTGAAGTGATGTCATATGTTGTAGTGTAATTGTATTATATTTTCGGACGACAACTGTACTGATTAAATGAAAATCGTACGATCTGATATCGTAAGAGAAACATTTTCGTGTTTGTCCGATCAAATAATATAGGAAGAACTGTCACGATCGGCTCTCAAAAGCTCTGTACTAACGAACCGATTATCATACGATCGCTTTGAAAGCGGGATTTTTCGTCTGATTTTCGGATCGTGTGTACGGGCCATTAGGGTTTGGAAGAACCCAAACTGGATGATCAAATGTCAGTCTGAGAAGGTTCATACTGCCTGAGTTTGGCTGAATGTTTTCTGATGTTTTGGTACCTTGTCCATTGCATGTCTATCGGTCTGTGTCTTACCCTAGAAACAAAAATTGGACGTGTCTGTCATGGTTGGCTAGGACCCTCAGGCATATGAGCATTCTCAGTTTGATCGGTATTTACTACACCTGTAACCCTGATGGCCTGTGAAAAGAGTTGCACTGTTGTGCAGGAAGGTTGGGTCAGCCAGCACTCTTCCTATAATACAATTCCATACCTCCCAACTTTCTGAGATGGGAACGAGGGACACCTATTAGCAAAAGTATGTAGGCATAGGACACACCCCTGCCACGCCCCCTTAACCACTTGAATACAGGACGTTTATACCCCCTTCCTGCCCAGACCAATTTTCAGCTTTCAGCGCTCTCACACTTTGAATCTCAATTACTCTCTCATGCTACACTGCACCCAAACAAAATTTGTGTCATTTTTTTCACACAAATAGAGCTTTCTTTTGGTGGTATTTAAGAAGCTCTGGGTTTTTTATTTTTTGCGATATAATTGAAAAAAGTGCGAAAATTTTGAAAAAAAAACAATTTTTTTTAGTTTCTGTGATAAAATTTTGCAAATAAGTAATTTTTGTCCATAAATTTTGGCCAAAACCTATACTGCTACCTATCTTTGGTAAAAATAACCCAAATTTGTGTATATTATTTGGTCTGTGTGAAAGTTATAGAGTCTACAAGCTATGGTGCAAATCATCGA
>BLSH010409522.1:285024-300577 GCA_018402905.1 Glandirana rugosa | reverse complement strand
GATCCAAATGACACCCCCCCCCCCCCCCGGCTGCAGTGAAGGAAGCTGGCATCAGTGCACCATTCAGAGGAGCATTAAGAGCATTATCAGAAGAAAAGCAAAATGAAGAAAAGGCACTGCTCTCCAACCCAATGCATTGATATGTAGATGAACGTGGCCTCAGCCAGTGCCACCATGGCGTGGTCACACTCCTGTGACTAAGGCCCGATGAGTGGGGCGAAACATGTCAGGGGGTGGGGACTGGAGTAACTCTGGCTGAGGCCGCATTCATCTACATACCAATGCATTGGGTTAGTGAACGGCACCTTTTCTTCTATTTGATAATTCCTTATTAGTGAATTTATAAAGAGTGGCAGGAGCCGTGATGCACACAGGAGCCACCATTCACGGCACGGAGCTCGGAAGGACCGTTGCCCGTTCCTTCAGCGCGAATGCGCCAGTGATGTCACTGGCTGCATGTATACTAAATATCTCTTTATTATAGGCTTACCTATAGGTAAATGTAAGCAGAAGACGTTTACTTCCTCTTTTATGTACAAATACAAGCTCCTGTTTAACATACCAATGCACTGGGTTAGCGAACGGCGCCTTTTCTTCTATTTGATAATTCTTTATTAGTGAATTTATAAAGAGTGGCAGGGCTACTAAAATACATGTGAATCACTTTGATACAAATTCTTGAAAATTCTTACGCTTATGTCTTTGGCAGCTGCAGAGTTTTTCTGAGAAAGCATCATACCTGCTGAGGGTCAGGGTCAAAGAGGGCCTACACCCCACACTCTGTAGGTGAAAACAAGGAACCCCTTTAATGTGCTACCCGACTATCAGGGTAATGGGCATCATTGCTCCATATGCAAGCTTTGAAGGATATTAGACAATACCTACTTTACTTTGATTTCTCAGGAACTTCTCTATGTAGTGGTCTATGCAGTATATCCACACTGGCGTCCAGCAGCTCTGCAGCAGTCTTCCTGATGTTCTACTACTGTTTGCCAATTCACATCAGCTAATTACTGCATTTATATTCATAGTGTGCCAAAAGATTTGAAGAATTAAAGAGCAGTGGGACATCGCCTGTTGACAATCAGTATAATCCACTACTGGCAACAGGAGGAATTCCTCTGGAAAGCCTGGCTACCTATATTAAGTCTTCCCTACTTGATTCAACAGAGGATCAAGATGATGAAACTGCAGGTCAAGGCAACATCTCTCTGACTGGTGAGCTGCGTTCTAAAAGATTTTGATTGTATGCCATTATTTGTCATGCAGTGACAAATCTGATGTTTTTTTCTAGTTTAGTACATTGTGGAATGAAAACCAATACGTTTAGAATACGTTATTGTTTAATGAGAACCTGTGCTTTGCCAATGCCCTAGGCACTGAGCTCCTTTTAGCTTGGCCACTATTTCTTTTGCCCAGTGACATAATTCACTTCTCTTCCTTCAATATGGCATTACTGTTGCTTGGTAATTGGCCACACAGGCAAAAAAGTGATGTCCCTGAGCAGGGGCGTTGCTAGGTCTACAAAAGATCTGGGGCTAGAGCCCATAACAGCAAAGTAAAGAAAGTCATACGCTTGAGTGGGCATACACATGTATATAATATACATGTGTGTGTGTGTGTGTATATATATATATATATATATATATATATATATATATATATATATAAATATTGTTACATACCTGAGTGTGGATTCCCCTTACATCAGGGTCCCCAGAGAGACATACCTGCTAGTTGCAGAACTGCACCCACCCGGTAAGAGACTCGGGGCTATGGGCCCCAGACTTGGGGCTATAGCCCCAATAGCCACCCCCTAGTAACGCCCCTGTCCCTGAGGCCTTCAGCCTTGGGTAGGCCTGAAATAAAGATTTGAAGCATGCTCCTCACTCCTCAGGCCCCATGCCCACTGGGCGTTTAGCCGCATGCAAAGGACACAGGTGCCCCATCCAGCCTGTCAAGCTCTAGGAGAGGCAAACTCATGCTGCTGCTGCTGGATGGCGCTGGGCGGTGCACCTAGAGGTACTAAAGTATAGGGCAGTATACAGCCAGGGGCTAGAATGCAAGCAGTGTGCGTTCTGGGCATTTGTTGGTAAATGCATACTGCCCTAAGCATTAGTAGACCTCCATGCACTAGCCAGCCCTATTCAACCTCAGCAGCTGTCAGCTGCTCATAGAATTTGACAGGCTGCTGGCAGCAGGGTTGGACAGGGCACCTGTGTACTTTACCTAAAGCTAAACACCAAGCCCTATCCATAGGATACAGAGGAGTAGATACAAGATTATATAATACATCTTATTTCCTGTTTTAATGGAGGGAAAGATACACTATATTACCAAAAGTATTGGGACACCTGCCTACACACGCACATGAAATTTAATGGTATCCCATTCTTAGTCAGTAGGGTTCAATATTGAGTTGGCCCACCCTTTGCAGCTATAACAGCTTCAACTCTTCTGGGAAGGCTGTCCACAAGGTTTAGGAATGTGTCTATGGGAATGTTTGACCATTCTTCCAGAAGTGCATTTGTGAGGTCAGGCGCTGATGTGGACGAGAAGTCCAAGTACAGTTTCTACATACGCGATATTACCAAAAGTATTGGGACGCCTGCCTTTACATGCACATGGACGTTAATGGCATCCCAGTGTTAATACGCAGGGTTCAATATTAAGTTGGCCCACCCTTTGCAACTATATCAGCTTCAAATCTTCTGGGAAGTCTGTCCACAAGGTTTAGGAGTGTGTCTATGGGAATGTTTGACCATTATTCTGGAAGTACATTTGTGAAGTCAGACACTGATGTTGGACGAGAAGGTCTGGCTCACAGTCTCTGCTCAAATTCATCCCAAAGGTGTTCTATCGGGTTGAGGCCAAGACATTGTACAGGCCAGTCAAGTTCCCCCACCCCAAACTTACTCATCCATGTCTTTATGGACTTTGCTTTGTGCACTGGTGCGCAGTCATGTTGAAAAGGAAGGGGCCATCCCCAAACTATTCCCACAAAGTTGGGAGAATGAAATTGTCCAAAATGTCTTGGCATGCTGATGCCTTAAGAGCTCCTTTCACTGGAACTAAGGGGTAAGCCCAACCCCTGAAAAACAACCCCACACCATAATCCCCCCTCCACCAAATGATTTGGATCAGTGCACAAAGAAAGGTCCATAAAGACATGGATGAACGATTTTGGGGTGGGGGAACTTGACTGGCCTGCATAGAGTCCTGAACTCAACCTGATAGAATGCCATTGGGATGAATTTGAATGGAGACTGCGAGCCAGGCCTTCACATTCAACATCAGTGCCTGACCTCACAAATGCGCTTCTGGAAGAATGGTCAAACATTCCCATAGACACACTCCTAAACCTTGTGGACAGCCTTCCCAGAAGAGTTGAAGCTGTTATAGCTGCAAAGAGTGGGCAAACTCATTATTGAATCCTACGGACTAAGACTGGGATGCCATTAAAGTCCATGTGCGAGTAAAGGCAGGCGTCCCAATACATTTGGTAATATAGTGTATGTAGAAACTGTACTTGGTTCTTTTTGTAATAAATGTTTTTATTTTTTAGAAGTGGTTTGTTTAAGCCCTACTCTACTCTTGCATGCCCCAATGCTGTTTTTCATGTTACCAAGGTAATGTCGCAAAGCTCGGTGAAGGAAGAGAAAGATGTGAGAGGCTTTCCAGTCATTCTCAGAATATTACTATAAATGACATCAAACTCAATAACCTCACCTCTTTAGAGCAGCCATATACAGCATACGTAGTACATGTGTGAATGGTCTATTCAGTACATAAGGTATGGCTTAAAACTGAAGTTTAATCTGCTTATATTTTGCCATGTCTGCCCCATCAACATGCAGATAACATTTTGGAAAAAAAAAATACCTTTTTTTATATAACTTTATTTTAGACCCATTGACATAATCACTGGGTCCCTATGCTCCTCTATGCAATGCAGGCACATCATGGCTGATAAGTGGGGCTGGCTGGGTGCGGTGCATAGGTTTCTTAAAATATTATAGCACCCTGCCCTGAAGCAAGCAGTAGGCTGGCTCTTACAAGGAGTTATAGAAATATCAAAATGCCTTCATAGGTGGGGGTGTCCATTCCATAACACAACATAACAGAAAAAAAGACAATAGCTTTATCCCTTGCAAGCCTGTTTTTTTTTACCATATCATTTTTCCCTAACCAAGGAGATACTTTTAAAGAAGAACTGTAAACTAATAGAAGAGCAGGTTTTTGTCACAAAACGAGACACTAAAATATCAAAATAAAAAATGCATAAATTATTAGGCCAAGTTACAGCGACAGCATTTACGAGATAAAAAACCTAACATTCCATCCCTTTACAAAACACTGGTTCTGCCTCACCTTGAATATGCAGTTTAGCTTTGGTCACCAAACCTCAGGGAAGGTTTTAGAAATTAGAAGCTGAAGCGTTCAGCAACAGACAACA
Organism: Glandirana rugosa; assembly: GCA_018402905.1. Lineage (NCBI taxonomy): Eukaryota > Metazoa > Chordata > Amphibia > Anura > Ranidae > Glandirana > Glandirana rugosa. The sequence goes on along the minus strand of BLSH010409522.1, from coordinate 296,121 downwards.
AAATTAATAAGAGGAATGGAGGAGCTCAGCTATGGAGATCGACTACATAGATTACAATTATTCACTCTGGAGGCGAGGCACTTAGGAGGGGATATGATTACAATGTACAGTGCATCCGGAAAGTATTCACAGTGCTTTTTCCACATTTTGTTATGTTACAGCCTTATTCCTAAATTGATTAAATCCATTATTTTCCTCAAAATTCTACAAACCATAGCCCATAATGACAACGTGAAAGAAGTTTGTTGGAAATCTTTGAAAATGTATTAAATATAAAAAATGAAAAAATCAAATGTACATACGTATTCACAGCCTTTGCCATGACACTCAAAATTGAGCTCAGGTGCAACCTGTTTCCACTGATCATCCTTGAGGTATTTCTAAACATGAAAAACACCCCCAGTGGATCCAGGTGTCATGTCGCTAACATCCCGGACATAGGGAAAAAACACACAATTTCCCCTTAAGGAGTGGGACTTTGAGGGCGACTCGGACACATATTATATTAAAAGGTATATTTTTATTACAAACATGTAAAAAAAATGTACAAAAACAATCTTTTAAAAGAACATGTGTACAGGAATTCTCTGATTGGAAAGATCATACAAATGTGCAGTGTCTCCAAATACCCAACGCATTTCTGGTTATTCAACCCTTCCTCAGGGATATATGGTCAGGAGATCAACTTTTATATTTGGTTTCTATCAACATTAGGGGAGACATCAGATAGGAACAGAGGTAATATATGATCATAGTCTCTTGTTCAGGCATTCTTGCATACCAGCAGATGTACAAATAGTTCATATTCAAAGTGGTGTAAAACATTTGCAGCAAATCAGTTCATAAATTTATAAAAATGCAAAAAAAAATCACCCCAGGAAGACCTATCATATTAGGGCGAGGCAGCATAACAGAAAATCTTAGTAAATTTGATGAACAAATTAGATCTTATGTCACCAACTTACCCTCCTACATTTGAGATACTACGCATCTCCTTCAGAACTTAGGAGGTTTGGTGATACCACTAGATGCCCTTCTGGTGGCGGTGAACATGGAAGCTCTCTACAGTTCCATCCCCCACCAGTTGGGCATCACAGCAATCAGACACGTTATATCTCAATTTCACAGAGATAACCATACTTTCAATGAATTTCTGCTTTTGGCATTGGAGTACATTCTTAGCCATAATGTGTTCTCCTTTGATGGCTCCCACTTTCTGCAGGTGCAGGACGTAGCGACGGAGACATGTTGTGCTCCATCGTACGCCAATCTGGACCTGGGGGAGTGGGAGCAATCCTTCCTGACAGAAGAAGCCTTTACTGAATTTACAAGCCATAATTTAACATGGTATCGTTACATTGATGACATACTAATTGTTTGGAATGGATCAGTGGAACTGCTCCATCGATGTAGGGAGGCAATGAATACAAATTCATGGAATTTGGGCTTTACTATGACATTTAGCCCAAAACCAATAAACTTTTTAGATGTGACCATACAAAAAGCACCTGATGGGACACTTAGTAGTGCGTTATATCGTCAAGCCACAGCCGGCAATACGATAATACATGCCAGTAGTGCACACCTCCAACCATTGATTAGATCAGTACCTTTCAGTAAATACCTATGTATTCGATGAAATTGTTCAGAAGATACAGTATTTCAAAGAGAAGCTAACAACCTGAGTGATAGATTGCTTCAGAGAGGATATTCTCGAACTTCCCTAAAAAAACATACAAAAAGCGATAAAACGCCCGAGACAAAGTTTACTCTTTGTTCTGTTGCATTTGGATGGTTCTTTTTATCAATCGGACACATTGAGAATAATCACCAGATATACTAAACAACATCGTAAAATAAAACAGATTATATCCAAGTACTGGCATGTCCTGCGCATCGACCCATCTTTGAACCCCTTTATCCCGGAAAATCCAGCTATCACATATCATAATACAAAGTCTTTAAAAGACTTATTTGTAAATAGTGAATATAGGGGAGAATTTAGAAAGGACCCTGCAAACGCATGGGAACTTTCAGATGCGGCAGATGCAGGTACTGCCAGTACATGCATAGAGGATCCACCATCACCCTTCCCAATGGAAAAAAAGTTTAACCCCACTCATTACATTAACTGTAAGACAGCTGGAGTAGTATATCTTCTCACTTGCCAATGTTAATATGCTTTTTGTTGATAGAAACCAAATATAAAAGTTGATCTCCTGATCATATACTCCTGAGGAAGGGTTGAATAACCGGAAATGCATCGGGTATTTGGAGACACTGCACATTTGTATCAGAGAATTACTGTATACATGTCCTTTTAAATGATTGTTTTTGTACATTTCTTTACATGTTTGTAATAAAAATATACCCTTTATTATAATAGGTGTCTGAGTCTCCCTCAAAGTCCCACTCCTTAAGGGGGAATTGTGTGTTTTTTCTTGAGACTTTACTACAACTTGATTGTAGTCCACCTGTGGTAAATTCAGTTGATTAGACATGATTTGGAAAGGAACACATCTGTCTATATAAGGTCCCACAGTTAACATTGTTAAGCTGTGATGCCCAACTGGTGGGGGATGGAACTGTAGAGAGCTTCCATGTTCACCGCCACCAGAAGGGCATCTAGTGGTATCACCAAACCTTCTAAGTTCTGAAGAAGATGCGTAGTATCTCAAATGTAGGAGGGTAAGTTGGTGACATAAGATCTAATTTGTTCATCAAATTTACTAAGATTTTCTGTTATGCTGCCTCGCCCTGATATGATTTTTTTTTGCATTTTTATACATTTATGAACTGATTTGCTGCAAATGTTTTACACCACTTTGATTATGAACTATTTGTACATCTGCTGGTATGCAAGAATGCCTGAACAAGAGACTATGATCATATATTACCTCTGTTCCTATCTGATGTCTCCCCTAATGTTGATAGAAACCAAAGTTTTCTAGTTATTCAACCTGAGGAAGGGTTGAATAACTAGAAATGCGTTGGGTATTTGGAGACACTGCACATTTGTATGATCTTTCCAATCAGGGAATTCCTGTATACATGTTCTTTTAAAAGATTGTTTTTGTACATTGTTTTTACATGTTTGTAATAAAAATATACCTTTTATTATAATAGGTGTCTGAGTCTCCCTCAAAGTCCCACTCCTTAAGGGGGAATTGTGTGTTTTTTCTTGAGACTTTACTACAACTTGATTGTAGTCCACCTGTGGTAAATTCAGTTGATTAGACATGATTTGGAAAGGAACACATCTGTCTATATAAGGTCCCACAGTTAACATTGTTAAGCTGTGATGCCCAACTGGTGGGGGATGGAACTGTAGAGAGCTTCCATGTTCACCGCCACCAGAAGGGCATCTAGTGGTATCACCAAACCTTCTAAGTTCTGAAGAAGATGCGTAGTATCTCAAATGTAGGAGGGTAAGTTGGTGACATAAGATCTAATTTGTTCATCAAATTTACTAAGATTTTCTGTTATGCTGCCTCGCCCTGATATGATTTTTTTTTGCATTTTTATACATTTATGAACTGATTTGCTGCAAATGTTTTACACCACTTTGATTATGAACTATTTGTACATCTGCTGGTATGCAAGAATGCCTGAACAAGAGACTATGATCATATATTACCTCTGTTCCTATCTGATGTCTCCCCTAATGTTGATAGAAACCAAAGTTTTCTAGTTATTCAACCTGAGGAAGGGTTGAATAACTAGAAATGCGTTGGGTATTTGGAGACACTGCACATTTGTATGATCTTTCCAATCAGGGAATTCCTGTATACATGTTCTTTTAAAAGATTGTTTTTGTACATTGTTTTTACATGTTTGTAATAAAAATATACCTTTTATTATAATAGGTGTCTGAGTCTCCCTCAAAGTCCCACTCCTTAAGGGGGAATTGTGTGTTTTTTCTTGAGACTTTACTACAACTTGATTGTAGTCCACCTGTGGTAAATTCAGTTGTTTGGACATGATTTGGAAAGGAACACATCTGTCTATATAAGGTCCCACAGTTAACATTGCATGCCAGAGCACAAATCAAGCCATGGAGTCCAAGGAATTGCCTGTGAACCTCCGAGACAAGATTGTATTGAGGCAAAGATCTGGGGAAGGGTACAGAAAACTGGCCTCCATTATCCATAAATGGAATTAGTTTGGAACCACCAGGACTTTTCCTAGAGCAGGCCACCCAGCCAAACCTGAGTGAACGGGGGGAGAAGAGCATTTGCCAGGGAGGGACCAAGAACACAATGGTCACTCTGACAGAGCTCCAACATTTCTCTGAGGAGAGAGGAGAACCTTCCAGAAGAACAACCATCCCTGCAGCACTCCACCAGATAGAATGCACTCCTCAGTAAAAGTCACATGACAACCTGTCTACAGTTTGCCAAAAGACACCTGAAGGACTCTCAGACCATGAGAAACAAAATTCTCTGGTCTGATGGAACAAAGATTAAACTCGTTGGCACCACTCTTCACCTGGCCAATACCATCCCTACAGTGAAGCTTGGTGGCGGCAGCATCATGCTGTGGGGATGGTTTTCATGGCAGGAACTGTAAGACTAGTCAGGATCAAGGGAAAGATGAATGCAGCAATGTACAGAGACATCCTTGATGAAAACCTGCTCCAGAGCGCTCTGGACCTCAGACTGGGGCAAAGGTTCATCTTCCAACAGGACAATGACCCTAAGCACACAGCCAACATAACAAAGGAGTAGCTACAGGACAACTCTGTGAATGTCATTGAGTGACCCAGCCAGAGCCCAGACTTGAACCTGATTGAACATCTCTGGAGAGTTCTGAAAATGGCTTTGCACCAACGCTCCCCATCCAACCTGATGGAGCATGAGATATCCTGCAAAGGAGAATGGGAGAAACTACCCAAAAATAGGTGTGCCAAGCTTGTAACATCATACTCAAAAAGACTTGAGACTGTAATTGGTGCTGAAGGTGCTTCAACAAAGTATTGAGCAAAGGCTGTGAATTCTTATGTGATTTTTTTTTTTTTTTTATATAAATTTGCAAATATTTCAAACAAACTTCTTTCATGTTGTCATTATGGGGTATTGTTTGTAGAATTTTGAAGAAACTAATACATTTAATCCATTTTGGAAAGAGGCTGTAAAATAACGAAAATGTGGAAAAAATTAAGCACTGTGAATACTTTCCAGATGCACTGTACAAATATATAGATGGTGACTTCAGTAACTGTAATAAGCGGTTTACTCTAAGGTCCCTGAAAAAGACACGCAGCCATTAATTAAGGTTAGAAGGAAGGAGGTGCAACCTTAGATTGTATAGGGTTCTTTACTGTTAGAGCAGTAAAAAAGTGTAACACCCTCCCCCAGGAAGTGTTACTAGCTGAGACTGTCAACAGCTTCAAAAGACTTGCACATTTCTTCCTCAAGAAGCAGAATATACAGGACTTATGGGAATTTTTAGAGAATAAAAATGACACACACATAGGTTGAACTGGATGGACATGTACTGTATCTTTTTTTTTTTTCTTATGCAGTTTCTCTACACTAATAAAAACATGAAAGCACAAATCGCTAATCTTTGGATATATTAAACCCTAACTCCCTCTAACTTGCTAGAATCACAGGACATTTTTTTTGTGTTGAAGGAAGATCTGGTGCTGCATCAGGAAGAAAATTTTCTGCAGAGAATGAAACCTCTTCCCCGTCCGTGGATGCAAAAAATACTGATGGAAGCCAGGGGTATGAAAATGTTTTTCCTATCTTATATGGGTGTATACAAGGATAGGGTGGTACGCACTAAAGGAATTATACTGAGATATTGTTAAAAGAATATCACCTGTAGTGCAAAAGTGCCAATTAAAGCATATCTCAACCAAGTCACTAAACTCTCATATAAACGTTGACATGTCAATGTAATTTTAAGTTGGTTTCAGTCTTTTTAAATCTGCAGATTTCATTTAGGGCATACCTGGTTATCCTATCATAAAGAACCTTGTTTGGGTACTTTTTGTTATGGGGAGGCAACTCATGCCATACTGACACATTAAGCAGATATGGCCCATTGATCACTGTCAGGAAGCTGGTCCAGAACAGCGATGTACATATAGACAGAATGGGGCTGAAAAGAAGATCAGCAGCACCAAAATACAAGAAAGTATGACAAAAACAGGGGGAAACAGTTGTAGCGCTACCCCCGCAGGAGCCGCTGGTTCTGATTCCCCCTATTCCTGCACAGCTAGGCAACATGAATTTCCAATTTGCATCGAGGCGCAAAAAAATCAGTCCATGATCTTGATTTTGCTGTTTTATTGGGGAAAACAACATGGATAGGGTATAGGGATTATGGGATGCCCATATGGGATGAAGACCCTGAACGGTACTACCTCCAGAATAAACACAGTCTCTGTGGATCAGTGGCAATGTTATTTATGAACTAGGAGCTCTCAGTCCCCTTTAGTGAAATAGCACAAAGTCCCAACTGTATGCACAAATATCATATCTCTTCAGCAGAACATCACTCCATTCTGACACTTGCCTTGCAGATGCTACCAGCCTATTTGGCTGCTTGACTACCAGCCCATCTGGTAGAACTCCCCAGGAAAAGGGATTAGGATTTAGCACAACACTGTTCTTGGAAAGTATGCTACTTCTGGCAGTCTTTCCCCTTGTATGCCCCTGGGTGTGCTGAGGTACTCACATTGTCCTTTGTTCCCCGATGCACTGGGCAAGATTCCTGGTTAGGCCTCCAACTGATCAGATCCTCAAATGCCAGCCCGGATGTCTTTTGCACCAACCCAAATGTAATGGAGATCTCTCTCTTAGGTTTCCTCGCCTTCCTTTCCTCAGCTCCTGCCTGGAGGCAGAGCCCCCAGACCCGGGTTCCCCTCCCAGGCTACACAACAGCAGACTCTGCACTCTATCTTCCACCGACTCCACTGCTGGCCAGGCTCCACCATATTTAAGGGCTGATCCAGCCACCCTGCCAGGCCCTCTGCCTGGGGATTGGCCAGATTCCCTCAAGTATGCAGATTAGGACCGCCCGGCCTCCGCCCATCAATTTTCCAGAAGCTTCTCCAAGTTTCTAGATTCAGGGGGAGGCACCAGAGACCTACCCTGTACAGCCATCCAGCCTGACCTGCAGTAACCTGACTTAATTACAGACTCACAGTTACCATGAGTCATACCAAATAAACTTACCTACACTAGTTACACACTAGAGGGTGCTGCACAGTATGAAAACATAGCATGGTTTTATGATGTACACTGTTCTAGCATACTAAACGTCATCCAGTCATTATTTAGATCTACTGTCTGCTTGTTGTTTATAGCTGTAGGTGACAGTTATAACATTTCTAAAATCTTTTTTTTTTTTTAAAGGCCCAATATGGTCATTCATGTATGTGATGAAGCCAAGAACCTTAAGGAAGATTTTATATGTCCGCGGGATCTGCTGATATCTGAGATGAAGTATTTTGCAGAATATTTAACCACAGATTCGCAACGTTGGGAGGAAGTGGACATTTCTGTCCACTGTGATGTACACATCTTTGATTGGTTGATAAAATATGTTAAACGTAATGCAGAGGACAGTGACCACAAAGAGTCACCAAAGCTTGGTATGCATAATCCTCTTTTTTTTGGAATATGATGCTGGTACTATTCTTAATGACTCACATCCTGAATTTCTTAAAATATGGGAACCGTAGCTTACTTATGATTTTCCAGCTTTGAACTCTTCTTCTAGACTGACTTATCTATTGTACACTTGCCTGGCCCTTAGGCTCAAGTCCGTGGGGATACATCCTTATGTATGCCTACCCTGTTACCCATTCTTCTGCATTGTCCCTGACTTCCTACCCTACCCTGTTTTCTGCCCTTGAAAACCTTCCTTGATCCCTCCCCCCTGCCCTGGCTTATACTGTTTTCCTTTGCCTACCAGGTTCTACTATACCTGTCTACTTTCCACCCCTCTCCCTAACTCCCCCCCCCCCCCCCTCATTTTTGCTGCCTGGATCTACCTTCTCAACTAGTAAATCAGGACCCATATCTGCAATTTTATGCCCACGAAGGGCCTTCAAGCAACACCTTTGTGTAGGTCCTGGAAGTTTACTAATGCAGACGTTTGATCGCTCTACCGTAATGCTTTATCTGTATCAGACGGTTTAGCCTCTGTGTGTGAGTGACTGTTGTTATTCCCTTCTGAAACACTTACAACAGATTTTTTTTTTTAGTTTCCAGCCATGTTTCTGAATACACTTAAAAAAGCATTTTGGTAAATTTAATTTTTACATTGTAGGTCTGTAGGTGCATGTGTCACCCACTGGGTCTTTAAAAAATCTTCTGATCTTTGGTGAACTACATTGCCAAACTGTGGACAAAAACCTTTTTTTTATTTTAGAGCTTTATATATGTGTGCATTTCTAAGGGAGCATTGTCTAAAGCCTCCCTAACCCTTTCTGAAAGCCTTCCTCCATGATTGTGAGATAAAAATTGTAACCACAAAACATTTTCAGATGCTATATAGTCTGTTAGTCTACTATGTATGTCATACACTTGGATAATTTGCTTATTTATCTAAAAAGTAGATTTTTTTTATATATACAGTATCTCGCAAAAGCGAGTACACCCCTCACATTTTTGTAAATATTTTATTATAATCTTTTCATGTGACAACACTGAAGAAATTACACTTTGCTACAATGTAAAGTAGTGAGTGTACAGCTTGTATAACAGTGTAAATGCTGTCCCCTCAAAATAACTCAACACACAGCCATTAATGTATAAACCGCTGGCAACAAAAGTGAGTACACCCTAAGTGAAAATGTCCAAATCAGGCCCAATTAGCCATTTTCCCTCCCCAGTATACTGTGGTTCATTAGTGTTACAAGGTCTCAGGTGGGAATGGGGAGCAGGTTTGTTAATTTTGGTGTTATCGCTCACACCCTCTCATACTGGTCACTGGAAGTTCAACATGGCACCTCATGGTATAAAACTCTCTGAGGATCTGAAAAAAAGAATTGTTGCTCTACATAAAGATGGCCTAGGCTATAAGAAGATTGTCAAGACCCTGAAACTGAGCTGCAGCAAGGTGGCCATACAGCAGTTTAACAGGACAGGTTCCACTCAGAACAGGCCTCGCCATAGTTGACCAAAGAAGTTGAGTGCACGTTCCTTAGCGTCAAAGCCAGAGGTTGTCTTTGAGAAATAGACCTATGAGTGCTGCCAGCATTGCTGTAGAGGTTGAAGGGGGGGGGGGGGGTCAGCCTGCCAGTGCTCAGACCATATGCCGCACACTGCATCAAATTGGTTTGCATGGCTGTCATCCCAGAAAGAAGCCTCTTCTAAAGATGATGCACAAGAAAGCCGCAAACAGTTTGCTGAAAACAAGCAGACTAAGGACATGGATTACTGTAACCATGTCCTGTAGTCTGATGAGACCAAGATAAATATATTTGGTTCAGATGGTGTCAAGCGTGTGGTGGCAATCAGGTGAGGAGTACAAAGACAAGTGTGTCTTGCCTACAGTCAAGCATGGTGGTGGGAGTGTCATGGTCTGGGGCTGCATGAGTGCTGCCGGCACTCAGGAGCTACAGTTCATTGAGGGAACCATGAATGCCACCATGTACTGTGACATACTGAAGCAGAGATTGATCCCCTCCCTCCCTTCGGAGACTGGGCCATGGGGCAGTATTCCAACATAACGACCCCAAACACACCTCCAAAGTGACCACTACCTTGCTAAAGAAGCTGAGGGTAAAAGGTGATGGACTGGCCAAGCATGTCTCCAGACCTAAACCCTATTGAGCATCTGTGGGGCATTGTCAAATTGAAGGTGGAGGAGCGCAAGGTCTCTAACATTATACAGCTCTGTGATGTTATGAAGGAGTGAAAGAGGACTCTTGGCAATCTGTAAAGCTCCGATGAACTACAGGCCCAAGAGGGTTAAAGCAGTGCTGGACAATAATGGTAGCCTCACAAAATATTGACACTAGGCCAATTTGGACATTTTCACTTAGGGGTGTACTCACTTTTGTTGCCAGCGATTTAGACATTAATGGCTGTGTGTTGAGTTATTTTGAGGGGACGGAAAATTTACACTGTTATACAAGCTGTGCACTCACTAATTTACATTGTACCAAAGTGTCAGTTCCTCAGCGATGTCACATGAAAAGATATAATAAGATATTTACAAAAATGTGAGGGGTGTACTCACTTTTGTGAGATACTGTGTGTGTGTATATATGTTTATATATATATATATATATATATATATAAGAAAAACGGGACACTCTCCAAATGCAATGATTTTTTACTGGATCGTTTCTTCATGCAAAAACATTTTGCGAGATACTGTGTGTGTGTATATATATATATATATATAAAAGAAAAACGGGACACTCTCCAAATGCAATGATTTTTTACTGGATCGTTTCTTCATGCAAAAACATGGACAGCAACTGTACAGTTTCGAACAAGACCTTTTCTTTATCAAGCTGTGTGTGATTCTGTACTAAACATTTCACACATGTATACCACACCACAGGGTGTAACCACACATATTTATCCCAATCACCGGTCTATTCCTCTAATTAACTCTTATTTAACCATTACCAAATGTCCCCGCACTATGCACAGCAACAAAAAAAAAAAAATCTATACAAAATACTATATCTACATTAGAGCTGCACGATTAATCGTATTAAAATCGCGATCTCGATCTACCCCCCCCTGCGATCTCCATCAGGCATTACCGCGATTTTCAGTGCAGTTAATGGGGTCCGACTTGCGGGCGAATCAGCGCGACTTGACAGTAAAGTGAATGCAAGTTGCCTGAGGCTTTTCAAGTCGGAGCGACTTGAGTCTCAGGGGAAGTCAGGGGAAGTCTGGGCAGAGAGCCAAGTTCTGAGTCATCATTGATAAAAAGATACAAAGTAATTTTACTTCAAAAGCTGTGTGAACTCCCCTTCTATAGTTGTTTGGTTTAACCATTTAAAGACTAAATCTTTCCTGACATTTGCTCTTTACAAATAAAAATCCATTATTTTGTCCTAGAAAACAACTTAGAACCCCCAAACATTATATATTTTTTTTTAGCAGAGTATCATAA
>BLSH010409522.1:235816-265610 GCA_018402905.1 Glandirana rugosa | reverse complement strand
CTTCCCTACGTTTTTTCTATTCGCGTGAAACAAACTTTGATGTGAATATACCATTCGAGACATGAGAATCCCTATTCCGGTAGGGAACTGTAAGTTGGTCACCGCCGGGCGGGTATTTCCCGCGTCCTCGCGGAGGGGAGATTAGGTACGCGGGCCGGGGATTAGATGTAATTTGGTCTCAGGATCCACTTCCTGATTGGCCAGGAGAAGAATCAGGAAGACAATAGTGAATATTAATTTGCTATTGTCACACAATTGGACCCAGAGCCCATCCTTTTTTGAGGTCAATTAGAGCCTCAGGCTCTAATCATGTGCTTCTAAAAAAAACAAAAAAAAAAAACATTGAAATACATGTGTCTGGCACCCTGCATGTAGATTAGGGGCCGGGCGCATGGATTAGAGGGGAGGCGCTCCTGCGCCCTTTATGGGCGGGCCGCCACTGGTTGAATGTCAAGGGATGGCCTTATCCCTAAGAGTACAGAGCTTACCATATAAGTGTAGTTTCAAACAAAGTGCGCTTATCTTTTTTGCATCCCTTCACTATGCTTAACTGGCAAGTCAATAGGAGGGGTTGATACATTTTCCAAAGGGTGGCAGAGGCGAGCACCCTACATGAATTTTAGATTAACATCTTCGTGTGTTGTTCTAAAATCTGATTTGGACCCACAATAACCTAAATCGCGGATTCACTTTTTTTTTCTTGAATTTACAGGGATAAAACCTGGGACATTCATGAATACTTGACAAGTTCATTTGAGGAGCTTAAATCCTGGAGGGACGTTTACTGGCGTTTGTGGGGAACTGTAAACTGGCTGACTTGTTCCAGGTGTAAGCAAGTGAGTGCTTATGGAGGAGTACTAGAAATTCAACAACTTGGAGTGTCACAGTCCACATGACTCCAAATAGGAGCACATCCCATGCACATAAATACTGTATATAAGTACACACAATAACTATTGAAAACAATAGCACTATGCAAGTGTCAAAAACAGAGATTTTTATTGCTGTTTGTGTCCTCGCTGGAGGGATTCACCCTCTCCTGAGATATCACCACACAAGAATAAAGAGGAAATCGAGGACACTTATTCCAGGGACAACTAAAAGAGGATTTTTCTTCCTCTGGAGAGATCTTCCTCTCACTTTCTGTTGTGCCTCAAGCAAGGAAGCAAGTTGCACCCGCCACTGTCAGAATGCGCTGAACAGCAGCTGGAGCTCATTGATGATCAATTTCAGTGGAGCAGAGGAACCCACACACTGATCAAAATTTGATCAGTGTATGGCCAGCATTAGAGTCCCACACAATTTTGAGATGCCAGTCCACCCATAAATGATTATCATTATTGGATTTACTTATCTTTTATTGTACAGCTGTATTATGAACATCATTATAATACTTTTTATTTGCTGCATTTCTAGACATTCCTGTGCAATGAGCTGTCACATTGCCAGTACCACCCCGAGCCTGCTGTTTACCCCAGCGCTGCAAGTTCTTTGGATTCTCCAGGCACTGGATTCTACCCCTGTTGTAACCAGAAGGTCCTCAGATTTGATCCCACCCAGCTTCCAAAGGTTGGATTTACTGCACTTTTGTCATCTGTGTAGAAGGCTCTGTAACGTGTCATATGGGTAGGTTTTGACCAGGGAAAGACCTTTCTGTAAGCATGCACAATTAGGGCAAACAAATCAGGCTAAAAACCCTCACACAGCTGCCCTATTACCTCTTTCCATAGGTAGCTGTCTTATGAAGTGTTTATAGCTTTGATGCAGACACTCCCCATAGTTTTAGTTGGGGACTTAATTCAACTGTACATGTAAGGCCCATTCTACTCTATAGGAAGCTATGGCGCAGACGCTGATAGCTGGAGTCAAGATTTCTCCAGTGAGACATTAAAAGCACCATTGGAAGACACCACCAAATGAATGGGGAGAGGGGAGGCAAGGATAAGGAGTGTGGAGGAGATATAAATTGGAAGTGGTTAGAAGGTTAGGGAAGGGGGTTAGAAGAATTGTAACTTGGACCTGTCTTATAAAGTGTGCTTGTTTATGTTACTTCAGCCAGAAAAGGGATGTGTGCAGGGCCGTCTTTATGAGTGGGCACCCCCGGGCACTGCCCAGGGGCCCTCGATGCAAGTGGGGCCCCTGCACTTTCCCCTACATCGCAGCTTTATAAAAAAGCTGAAAGGATCAGCAGAGAGCCCAGCGGTGTGGGGGAGGCTGTCTGTAACCCCCCTGTCATATGTACAAGTTAGACTGTCCCTTTGGGGATGATCACCGTGGGCGGGGTCGGAGTGTGGCTGCCTCTTCCACTCCTCGTACAGAATCCTTCCCTCAGGCTGTCCCCCCCAGCTAAAGAAGAAAGAGGAGGAGAGAACACAGCAGCCGCGAATCTTCATCACTCCTCTCCATGCTGTAAGTGACTGAGGCTGAGCACACTACACTGTCACTACATGCAGACCTAGCTTGTCACTATATCACCCTAACCTGCCTCTATATACACCTATAACCTGGCTCTATATACACCCCTAACCTGGTTCTATATACACCCCCAACCTGGCTCTGTATATACCCCTAACCTGGCTCTATATACACCCTCACCTGGCTCTATATACACCCTCACCTGGCTCTATATACACCCTCACCTGGCTCTATATACACCATCACCTGGCTCTATATACCACCTAACCTGGCTCCATATACACCCCTAACCTGGCTCTATATACACCCATAACCTGACTATATAAACCCCTGACCTGGCTCTATATACACCCCTAACCTGACTCTATATACACCCCTAACCTGGCTCTATATACAACCCTAACCTGGCTCTATATACAACCCTAACCTGGCTCTATATACAACCCTAACCTGGTTATATATACCACCCTAACCTGACTCTATATACACCCCTATCCTGTCTCTATATATCACCCTAATCTGTATCTATATATCACCATAACCTGGCTCTATATACCACCATAACCTGGCTATATATACCACCCTAACCTGGCTCTATATCACCTAACCTGGCTCTATATAACCCTAACCTGGCTCTATATCACCCAACCTGGCACTATATAATATGGCTCTATATCACCCTAACCTGGCACTGTATAACCTGGCTCTATATCACCTAACCTAGCTCTATATTGCCCTAACCTGCCAGTATACTACCCTAACGTCCCTACCCCCTCTGGCACTACCCCCTGGGTTGGGGGCCAGATATAGGATCTGCCCCGGGTGCCAAATGCTCTAGGTATGGCCCTGCCCAGGAAGGCCATGTCCCAGAACCAGTACTGTGCCCTCCTGACCTCCCCCCTGTACTATGCCCTTTGTGTTGATTAGTCTTTGGTTTATGGCACTGGTTTTCTCATTGTGTAAAATTGATTTTATTAATAGTACTAATCAATATATTATTAATTCTATCAACTATTTATACTTTAATTCTTGAGAGTAGGTGCGTAAATTGGGGCAGGCTGGGAGGGGCCTCAGTGTGTTACTTTGCCCAGGGGCCCATGATGCTATTAAAATGGCCCTGGGTGTATGATGGCTTATATTTGTGACAACAGTAATTGGCCAAATATATTCAACTGTTTTCCTTAGATTCGTGATGCTTGCTGTAGTTTAAAATCAACTGGATTGGGTAAAAATCATCTCATATGTTAGGGAACCTCGATTACCATATATTCTCAGCTGTGTTAGTTATACACAGTTGCATGAAAAGTTAATAGTTTGTGCAGTGCATACTGTTAATGCATAATTTTAGTACTTTGTTATACAGCAGGTAAAGTTTAACTGTTGACAAAATATGTCATCTTAATTATGGAACTGCTATCATCACATCTGATGGACCTGGGTTGAAAAAGGTTGTGGAATGAGACCCCAAAAACAGCATTTTCTCAAACAGTATGTTCTTCAGAGGCTGTAATACAATGTATACTGATGTTACTGCCTGTTTACAATTTAATGTATACTCTGGTTGCTTATATACACAGCATAACTTAAGTCCTTCAGTCTATCCAGTACCATAGATTAAGGCTGCTGATTAGGGGTTTATAAATTCTGTTTATTTGGCCATGGACCTGTTAACGTTTACTGTAGATCTTCTTTGCCTACCTATGTTCAGTTTTTAAATTATATAAATTACTTATCTTCTAGGGCTGTAAAGTGAGGGACCATATTGTTGGTTTGCCATTAGGGGATGATGCACCAAAGGGTTCTTCTATAGACATACTAACAGATCTGCTGCAGAGAAGAGATATTATAGTTGTGCCTTTTTCTAACGACTTGAATGGGTAAGAAATAACCTCCCTCCAAATGAATTTCTCATATACTGTAATTGAACACTTATAGATCCAAATGCTCTTATCTACAGGGACTCTGGAATTACACTGAGTCAAGACAAGAGTCTTGAATGTGATGTCCAGTTGGAACCGAGCTCTGCAAGTGCACAGAAGGCTGCAGAAATCAATGCTGTGAGTTTGTCTTTTATGTAAAATAGAAACATGTGCTGACTAAAATAATGGATAAGATTGTGGAGACACTCCAAAAAAACAGTATACTGGGGGACCTTTTAAGAACCAAGTGCCTTTTAAATATAACTAAGTGATTATCAGTTGAGTGCCTTTTGGTTGTAAATTCCTATCTCTGTACATCAGTCTACACAAAAGCCATAACAAATACTTCCTAATGCCAACATATACTCCACTGAGACATTTAAAGTCTTGTCTAAGAGCATGTAGCACTTGATGGTGTTTTTATAGAGAAATTCCTCTTCTTTGACCCTCTGTGGTTTACATTTTCTGTTTTCCTAAACCTGACCTCATTGTTTGGTGCCAGCACTGTCCAGAACATTGGTCCAGCCTGGAAAAAGTTAACCCAACCAATAGACTCCCTTTCTTCTAAGATATGTTGGCCAAGGATGTGTGCTGTATTTAGAGAGCCACCATAAATATCCTAATTGACGTCCTCCTACCAAAGTTTACATGGCAATTATCTAATGTCTATGGATACCTCAAGTTCAGCATTACTAAACCTAGTCTTTCTTTGATAACTCCAGTGCTGAGATGTTTATTTTCCCACTCCACTCCTGTGGCCAATTTAAAGCCACATTTTGCCATGTTTCCCTAATGGATTCTCCCTAGAGTAGAGAAATATATGGGTAATCCAACAATGAGAGAGTGACACCTTCATGATGACCTTGAGGAATGGGGCAGAGATATGTGTTATTACGAGTCCTTGGCATTGACGTATCTGAAAGTTTAAATAAACTGGCAGGTGTATCAATAGCACTAGTGTCCACACAAAATAAAAGGGTTTGTATGCAGTTGTCTTTAAATTCACTCTTGATACTACTCAGAGAAAACATAAGTATGTTGTTTTTTTCTTAATATCCTGGAATAAAAAAAATCTCCACATAAACTATATATTCTAAAGCTAACCTAAGTTCTCTCTCCCTCTCATGTTTTTTGTTTCCTCTGTATAATCCTTTCATGGTTAGTTTCTTTCACTAAAAAACTTCACCCTACAATTGGTAAGTATCTTCCCTACTTCTCTTTTATATTTACACCTGGACATTTTACTGTGATATTATTAATGAATGTGCCATGTATGTAAGTACTAATGAGTACTGTTTTGCTGGGAAGTTGTTTAAAGGTAGCTTGTCAAGTGATAAAAGCATTCAAATTAACAATATTCACAAAGTGTAAGCCCCTTGCAGTACTTGCATAATTGACTACCTTTAAAGTGTTACCAAACCCAGGACCCTGCATTCACAATGTCTGGTCTCCCACAGTACACAGAACATGGAAATTCAATCATTTTAGTAAATATAAACTGCTAAATACTTTTTCTCATCAGCAGTTAGAGCAGTCTTGTGACTTCTATCAGTGTCCAGACATGCACTGGTTAAAGCTTGTAGGAGGAGTTTTCTTACTGACCTATGAGACTGCAAGACTCCTGACTCTGTCTGGACAGTGCTGATTGGCCCTGTGCTGATCACATGCATCCTCCCAAGAAAAAAAAAACCTCTCTAGCAATACACACCAAACTGAGGATGTGTAGTCTGACTCCATAGAATCTGTGTTATCAGAAAATTATTAGGAGTCAGTGGAAGGAGGGGAGAATCAGAGGAGACAGGATCAAACAGCCTTTTTACACAATGCAGAGGATTAACCCCTTAGGTTCTACAGTGAGTATAACAAGCATGCTTTACTACATATACAGACTGATTTTACTGTTGTGGGTTAGTAACCCTTTAAGTGATTTAGGTATGATTGGTGTTTGTGGCATAAAAAAAAGCTTCTTTACCCCTCTGTAATCCTGAAAACATCACGCATTTGCTAAACGTTAAGAACCCATAACACTGGGCCCCTGGATAGACATGCACAAGACTGAGTTCACTGTAACATATATTTTGAACTTAAAGCAAATGCTTCACCTTGATTGGTGTATATTGAGGCACTAGGCACTTCCATTTGGCACACATGTACATCAGACCAGTTCTGCTAAAGATGTTGTAATCACAGGTGTTCAGAATCCTCCTTTAGAAACAAATCCCTTTTAAAGCATTTTTTTTTACATTTTTGATATTTTTAGCACTTTTCAAATATGTTTGTCATTCATTTCAGTTCCTAATATATTACAGCTTACACACATGCAAACACACACACACACCTAATCTGTGGCAAAGCTAGGCAGAAGTAACCTAATCTACGAGTTGGTTATTTGAACATTGGAGAAACCAAAGCACTAGGAAGAAACCAAGGAAGGTGAGATCAATCTACAAAGTCATCATTGTAAGTTAGAAGTGCTAGGCACTGTTCCTGCATGCTGCCATAAAATATAAATAAACCCACATATGTGGCTATCGTGTCCTTAACCTTTATAGGTGACAGAATGAGTCCAGATCCACCATTCCTGGAAAAGCATGGTCATCAGACAGTGTTGTGGAGGCAGCATACATTACATTTCAGTGGCAGCTATAATCATTCAGGTCAACATTTGACCATTCAGATAAATATTTTTCAGTTATTAGTTCTGCGCTCCTGTGTGAAACCCAAAACTATGCAGTTGTACTGATTACCAGTAAGATAATTAACAGATAGATTTACTGTGTATTAAATACACTATACACTGCAAGCGCTTTTTAGCTGTGCAAGTTAGAACCACAATTTGTGATGGTGATTTTATGTTGTTTCTATCTCTAATAAACCTATACTGTATGTAGTTTTGCAATACGGAAGCCTCTTCTAGTTTTTTGTTTGAAATTCTCTGAGATGGAATACCTATCAGGCACATCGGAGAAGCATAGGGGTATATAAGGGAGCTTTGTGAATTGTAAGTAGCTAAAGTGCACGAAGACCGTACTTATTTTATAAAAGGGTCAACATAACCTGGTGAGCGTGAATTCCTTAGGGGGAGCACATCTTGAATTGCACAGTTTTCATTTTTACTTTGAGAAAGGCACTTGTGGGACTTAATGCAATGTGGCAATATTTCTTTGTGCTTTTAGATTGTTCACTTTCACCTGACTTGTCTTCATTGGAGTGAAAGGACTGTCCTGTGGATTTTTGAGACGTGGTTGCATTATAATGATGATATATGAACATTATGTAATTTGGGTTCATATATTATTGGTACACGATGTTAAATATTTTTGTAGTGATTTATGTTGGATAAGAGTTTTATGTACATTTTGTACACACTTTAATTTGGCTACAGTTTAGGTATGCTAGCCATTTGTATATATGTATTAATTAGTGTAGTTTATATGAATAATTCAGATAAATAGTGTTAACTAAGCTTCCCCAGGTACAGGCTTGTGTCGCCAAAAGCTTGCTGCACCTAGTTATGAGACCTATGCCAGCATGTTTGATATTTTCCTAGTAAGGAAGAACACAAGTGTGTGTGTGTGTGTGTGTGTGTGTGCGTGTCCCAATGTTCACATCCCTCTGGTTGTACTTTAAGCAAGATATGTCTCCTTCTAGAAGCAACAGTCATTACTATCAGAAGAGGAAGATTATACAACTGGATCTGAGGTGACTGAAGATGAGGTTGGAGATGAAGAAGAAGTGTCAAAGAAGAAAGGTAGACTTGGTATACTGTTAAATGTCACTTAATGTCAATGACACAGCTATTTTAGCTTTTGCGTTGTTTATTTTTAAATTTCATACAAAAGTATGAAATATGAATACTAAAGTGTTCATGTAATCCGTGTCCATGTAAATGAAATGCATCTTGTTCCATGATGTTTATTTCCAATAAGCTGTGAGAAATTCTTGACGTTAGCCATAGACATAAGGTCAGTGTCTTCTGATTTGGCTGAGCCAACTCAAACATCTATATTATGTCTACCAAGTTTGAGTGGAAGACAGTGACTGGCACCACTCAAAGCTACCAAGCGGCAGGTTACTGTGTGGAGGGTATAGAGGGAATTGCCTCCAATGGGTTGTATCACAATTGTAGGTGGTAGGGTCTAGGGCTGCTACCTTTCTGATAACGACAATGGAGGTGTTACCACGGGGAAGACTTGGGTGATTGGAGAGGAGTGCCCAATGTCCCAAAAAGTCTGACTTGTTGAGTTATGTAATTGTTTATTGGCTATTGGTTTTTACCATGTATCTTTCTCGCTATACACTAACCCTGAAGAAGGGGGAGGCAATTCCCCTGAAACGCATTGGCTCTACTTGTTTACTTTTATCTTCCCTAAACAACAATAAAAAAACTCTTGTGAATCAGTACTGCTTGGACCTTGAAGAAGGGGACATACCCGAAAGCTTGTCCTGAAAAATTGTATGTTAGTGCAAATAAAAAAAATATCACTGACAGTACTCAATTTTCTCTGTCACAATTGCACTAATACGACTATAATCATCTCAAGCATAAACAACTATAAAACTCTTTAATGGAAGCTTTTTTTGGACATCGGGCGCTCCTCTCCAATCGCCCATATTATGTCTACGGCACGCTCCGATAACTCTCGGCAATCATTATGATGGGTATATGCTTGACCAAAGGTATTGACAACATTTTTTTTCTATCACTATTGACAGCTCATCAGAATCTAAATGGCTGGGTAGTTTCTGAAGTTCATTTCAGTGTTGTAAGCACACTTTGCACTTTAGAAATGCCAGTAAGAACCCAACAAACTTAATAGTGTACTCTTGCTTTCAGTTGAGAAGGGATCTAATTCACTGCCTACCTTTGAGTGCAAGTGTTGGGCTTGCTTTTTTATTTCCGCATGAGTTATGAGCCCTTTGTGGTCATCAGGGAACATCTTCCAGCCTCGTTTATCAACATTTTTTACTAATTCTATAGGATGATGATTGGGCTTGGTGTTTTTTTTTTTTTTTTTTTTTTTTTTTCATTTTAGATTTTAATTAAATTACCTTACTTAAACACAACTCTGTTTAGCAGGGAGAAAAGAGAAACCAAAGAAGTTCAGCAAACAACCCAAAAAACAAGTATCTTCACCTAGTATCCATAAAAAAGAAAAAACACAAGAAAAGGTAAATAATTGATCCTGTTCTTCATTTCCATATGGCTCTGTAACTGAAATATCCTTTAATATGACATTCTAAGTGAAGCCTGTGAGCTTACCACCATCAGTTAAACTAGCCATAGACAATCAAGTTCCACCATGCTGTTCCCTCAACTATGCAGAGTGATGATGCGTTTTACTTTTCTAAGCTGCCAGTCTGCAGAGACTTTCAACACATCCAAAAAATGGTTCTAGAGGTGCAAGTAATGCTGGCGGGGGGGGCCAGTACAGTATCATATTATGTAACATATAATGCTGTTAGGTATAATCTCATAACCCATTCCTTCAAAGCACAAGGCAGCTCAATGGATACCATATGTCAATATACAATTATAACTAGTTATGATAATTTGATATACCTGTAATTGTACATTGAGGGCCTATTCACAATTTTCTATTTTCACACAGCTAAATTCATGCATTTTGCAGCATAAAATGCACTTCAAGTAGAAATACCTTTATTTCTGATTTAGCTGGTTTTAGAATGTGCTGCATTCTAACGTGAATAGGAAATGGGCCCAACTATGCATGTGTCTTACCATACATGCTGCAATGCACACAGAACATTCAGAATGCAGCTTTACACATACAGTAATATGGATTGTTTTCCTCTCTAAAAGATAAGTTCACCTTTTTTTTTTTTTTCTCTAAATTCCAGTTCCCCTATGTACCAATATAGCATTTATGTACTTTTTTTTGCAAAAATATCAATGCTTTCCATAAAATTTACAGACACCTTGCTGTCCTACATCCATGTTTCCAGACGTATCTATTGCTTTTTCCTTATTTCCTGATCAGACTGTAGGCCATGGCACAGGAAGGAGTTGACCAGCTGAGCTCATTAGCACACACCCTGCATCATCCACCCTCCTACCCACCACCCATCTCCAGGTGCACGTTTTTTAAATGAAATGCAATCAATCAGTGATCACCCTTCTCACTAAAGTGACTAAAAACACAATATACAATCCGATTGCCTAGTGTATGGGCATCTTTATACATGTACATAGGAGGGAGTGGACAGAAACTCTCAGCTGTCAAGCCCCCGTTCACATCTCTGCATAGCGGGAACTTGCATTTCCACATGCGGTTTTTTTTTTTGTTTTTTTTAGCGAGGGGGGGAGGCGTTTTGGTGCATTTTCATTCATCACACATAGGGCAGTCCATCTACCTGAATGGACCGCCCTACATGCAGCAATCGCCCCAAAGAAGCTTCAGAACTTTTTTTAGAATGGAGCTTGGTGTGTTTTTTACTGCGATTTTTGGTGCAGCGCATATCTGTAATGCAAGGCAACGCACAGATGTGAATGGAGCCTCATTGTTCTTGTGTTACCGCACCAATTTCACTTTCAGGCCCCATTCACATCTAGCATAGTGGGAGCGCACATTTTGTGTCTTGTTTTTCCTGTGACACACATAGGGCAGCCTGTTGATTTCAATTGGCTGTGCTACATGTGGCTTATGGGACATTTTAGCGTTTTGTGGGTTGTATGTTTTTTACTGTGCAGCACGTTTTGCAGCATTTGACACTCGTTTTTTCACATGGCAAAATATGTGTTTGCTTCTGTGTTTGGTGTGCCTTTAACAATTAATGGCACTGAAAGTGCAACTAGTAACTTTAAGTGTATAAAGGTGGCCATACACTATACAATCTGATTGTACGATCTCCTTTAGATTTACCAAATTTATATAATAGGCGGAAACGCCTATCTAGCCAATCACTCTATATCCAATCAGGCAGGCCCTTACACTACATAATTGATTGCCATGTGAAAAACCAGTATTAAAAACTGCAAAACGCACAGTAAAAAACATGCAATCCACAAAACGCCAAAATGTCCCATAAGCCACATATAGCACAGCCCATTGAAATCAACAGGCTGCTCTATACGTGTCACTGGAAAAACAAGGCACAAAAATGTGCGCTCCCACTATGCTAGATGTGAATGGGGCCTGAAAGTGAAATTGGTGCTGTAACACAAGAACGAGCACCAAAAATCGCAGTAAAAAACGCACCAAGCTCCACTCTAAAAAAAAGTTCTGAAGCTTCTTTGGGGTGATTGCTGCGTGTAGGGTGGCCCATTCTGTTGGATGGGCTGCCCTATGTGTGATGAGTGAAAATGCCCCAAAATGCCTCCCCACCTCGCTAAAAAAAAAAAAAAACGCATGTGGGAATGCGAGTTCCTGCTCTGCAGAGTTGTGAACAGGACTTGACAGCTGAGTGTTTCTGTCCACTCCCTCCTATGTACTTGTATAAAGATACCATACACTATGCAATCTGATTGTATATTGTGTATTTAATGAGAAGGGTGATCACTGATTGATTGTATCCCATTTAAAAAAACGTGCACTTGGCAATGTGTGGGTAGGTAGGGGGGTGGATGATGCAGGGTTTGTACTAATGAGGTCAACTGGTCAACTCCTTCCTGTGTCATGACCTACAGTCTGCCCAGGGAGTAAGACCAAAGCAATAGATACGTTTGGAAACATGGAGGACAGTAAGGTAAGTGTCTATATATTTTATGGAAAGCTTTGATATTTTTGCAAAAAAAGTACATGAATGCTATATTGGTGTATAAGGGAGCTGGTATTTGGAAGAAAAAAAAAGTTTTGGAAGGCTTTGTTGTATTGGCATTGATAGCCTAGATGTTGTTTTCTATGTCTTGATCACAGTTATTATTATTATTATACAGGATTTATATAGCGCCGACAATATGCGTAGCACTTTACAACATTAGCGCAGACGGTACAATTACAATACAATTCACTACAGGAGAAATAAGAGGGCCCTGCTCGTTAGAGCTTACAATCTAGAAGGGAGGGTCAAGTGATACGAGAGGGTAATAACTGTGGGGGATGAGCTGATGAAGAAGAAAAAAGTGTAGTTGTTAGGTGGAGGCAGGATAGGCTTCTCTGAAGAGAAAAGTTTTCAGGGATCGCCTAAAAGTGGATAGATTTGGAGACAGTCTGACAGATTGGGGTAGAGAATTCCAGAGGGTGGGAGAGGCTCGGGAGAAGTCCTGGAGGATAATATGGGAAGAGGTGATGAGGAACTAGAGAGCAGGAGGTCTTGGGAGGAACGAAGAGGACAATTAGGTTGGTATTTTGAGACTAGGCTACTGATGTAGCTGGGGGGCAGAGTTGTGGATGGCTTTGTAACTTATTGTTAGTATTTTGAATTTAATTTGTTGGGCAAGTGGCAGCCATTGGAGGGATTGGCAGAGAGGGGTAGCAGACGCTGAGTGGTTTGTAAGATGGATGAGTCTGGCAGCAGCATTCATGATGGACTGAAGTGGGTATAGTCTGTTAAAGGTAAGCCAATGAGGAGAGAGTTGCAGTAGTCGAGGCAAGAGTGAATCAGGAGCTTTGTGGTTATAATAAGTTTTTCCCCAAATCGCCTACTTCCCCTTTGCATAGATTTATATATTGCCTAATATTGATGAATTATACAATGGTGTTTATAATGAGCAATTGGGAACAGTAAAGTTCTAAAAGATAAACCCTATACTAGGAGGAATGTGTTCAAGGAATAGAAGTGTGACAGGGTGTTCATGACCTGATACAAATTTTTTTGTTGTGTTGCACACTGATTACATGGGCTATGGCTTTTCTTCAGAAACCTTTAACTAAAGGGGTGGAAGCAGGGCAAGCTCCAACTGAGCTGGCACCCACTCTTTGTGTAAACAGCTCGAAAGTGAAAGTAGTGTGATTGCTTCTGGAGGCTTTGATTTACTAAAACCAGAGAGTGCAGCTCTGTATAGAAACCAATCAGCTTCCAGGTTTTATTGACAAAGCTTAATTGAACAAGCTGAAATTAGAAGCTGCATAGCTACCATGCACAGCTGCATTCTAAGTGCTCCGGTTTGAGTAATGCCTCGTACACACGGTTCGACGGTCGTATACAACAGGTCGTACGAACGACCATTGTATGCGAAATCGATCGTTAGTACGCGCGATTAGAACAGCCGACGTACGACGGTTGTACAACAGAAGTTGCATGAGCAGACTAGAACTTGGTAGTACCAACAAGCGGTCTTGGGACCGTTGTATCGTGTGTACAGAGAAGTTGGTCCAACAAGTTGTATTGTGCAAAACACGCATGCTCAGAAGTCAGGAACGGCCGGACACTAATTACTTTCTCTTTATACGTTCATAACACGACACTACGTTCAGCTTGGTCGTACGATCGTGTAGTGCATGTCAGTATGCTAGATACAACAGCCAACATACGATTTGGTCCGTTCGGTCGTACGACCCGTAAGAACCGTGTGTACAAGGCTTAAGTCTCCCCCAGTGTGTATATATATAATTGTAGAAATAGGTGAAATAATAAAATGAACCTGTACTGTATAGTGCCATCAACACTATGGAATGCACATAGAATAGCACTACTTAGCATTAATTTTAACATAGTGTTCTCTTTCTCATAAATTTAAAAAAGAAAACAATGATTTTGGAATGATGAATCATATAAACTTTTAGAAAGCCATCCCATTCAAGAAATTGTTTGCATTTTTTGAGCTTATCAAGCCCAATGCATTTTATGTTTTAAAATGATAATTTAGGAATGTAAAATAATCCAGTACTAATGTGATCAAATAATATGTTATGGTATTTCTTAACAGTCATCCCGAGACTCATCTCCATTTACGTAAGTATTTTTAGCACATTAATCTCTTGAGTTTAAATCTTAGAATGTCATGTACGGTATATTTTGTTTTAATATGTGGTATCTGTTTTAACAGGGTGAGTGTGCAGAGAAGTAAATGGGATGCATCTCGTTCTTTGAGGTTTAACCAAGATGCTCAGAGAGAAGAAGGTTTGTATGATTATCACACTTGGTGCATAAAGGGACAGTCCAGCTAAAACAAATGTTTCAGTTCTCAGCAGATGCTGGCCACCTTCTGTCTTCTTAAATCCAATGTGGAAATTGGTGAAATAGCTACACAATTTTCCATTCCAACTGCTGTGAAAAGCCTTTCCCAGTCAACACAGGGTCACTTCTACAAACAAGGCAACTTGTAATAGAAGAAGAAATATACTTACTTTTTTTAGCTGCCTGTGTGTTGAAAAGCCACTACTATGTTGCTCCCCAGCCAATGCAGGTATCCAGTACTTCAGGTAAGATAGTACCTGATACCCCATTGCATGCTGCATTTCCTGCTGTCAGCTCCTATGTCCTGTAGTGACATACAAGCTGCTGGAAAGAGCTGCAGTGTGCAGTGGGGCAGCAGGTATTCTATACACCTAAAACTGTGATATACATGCAGCGGCTGGGGAGCAGCAAAAGGATGGCATTTCAACACGTGGGCTATCGAAAAGGTAAATATATAGCCTCTTCTATTACAGTCTGCTTGGTTTGTAGAAGTGGCCCTGTGGTGACAGAGTTTGCTAGAAACTGCAGCTTGTATTATGGATTTTCTGTACCTTCTCTTACTATGGCTCCATTCACAAAGCAGAATCTTACTGCAACTGAATATGCAGTAAGATACCGCACAGCGTTTAGCATTCACTAAAAAAGTTACTAAAATACTGCATGAGTTATTTTATGAAGTCATGCAGTATTTTAGTAGTGAAAACACGCGGTAATTTAACACCTGATGGTAGCTGGCGTATTTATTAACATCATTAAATAGGCGTTGTTAAGGAGCGGGATTCTTCCCCATAATCCTGGCCGGTTGTTGTTGGAGTCTGCGTGTGGGGGTTTTATTGGAATTGAAAAAAACCCATCCCCCTCCCCTATGTGAGAGTATGGGTACATACTCATTCACCCCCCAAAAAATGTGTAGTGTAAAAATATACATTAGACAACTTTTTTTTTTCCTTCTTAAATGTGTTTATTTTGTTTAAACAAGTAAAATAATATAATATAGACAATATCGTTGTAGGTTACTGAAACAAATAAATAAAAAATATAGATACAACATTAGACCGTTTTTGACAAGTCTTTTATTTAAAAAATAAAAATAAATGTCTCCCGGTGTAGATCCATTGTCAATCATGACACCTGCCACAAAAAAAAAGAAGAAAAAAAAAAAAGGTCTGCTTTTGCCAAAGGTTCCCACCGATTGGCAGCTCTGCCTGACAGTTCTTATATAACAGAGGGGCGGGATCACCTGGTGACATCACTGGATGACCCCGTCCCCTTGTGATGCCATTGATCCAGCATGCCCCTGCCGTCGACGTCACAAGGGGGCAGGATCACCACTTTTTTTTTCTTTTTTAAATGGAGGACAAAGGTCAAAAACTGTCTAATGTGTTTTTTTTTTGGTGAGTTAGTAGGTGTACTATGTACCCCATACTCATTTGCATGGGGGGGGCCTGGGATCTGGGGGCCCCTTGTTAAAGAGGTCTTCTAGATTCCGATAAGCCCCCTGCTTGCAGACCCCCACAGCCAGCCAAGGTTGTTGGGAAGAGACCTTTGTAATGGAGACAAGGTGCTTTGATTGTTGAGGGCATGTGGCCTGGTATGGTTCAGGAGAGGGGGGCGCTCTCCCGTCCCTTCCCTGGCCTGCTAGGCTGCATGGTTGGATAAGGGTCTGGTATGGATTTTGGGGGGGACCTCACGCCATTTTTAAGAAAAATATTTTGGCGTGGGGGTTCCCTTCAAAATGTGTACCAGACCCGAAGGGCCTGGTATGGATTTGTGGGGGGACCACCATGCTGTTTTCCCCCAATTTTTTAAAATTGTCAGCAATTGTTTTTTTACTTTCAGCTGTCAGTGGGGAACTCTACTGACAGCTGATGACACATCTTCTGTTAAGGACACGGCAGCCGCCCACTCCTCAACAACCAGGTTGTCTACTGGTTGTTAAGGATGCCGGCGGCTGCCGGTTCCTTAAATGTTGCAAGCCTGGATTACTACTTTATTTATCGCATGCAATTTTTTTTTTTTCCGTGAATTGACTTTCACAACTGTTTTATGTATTTACACAGCATTCTTAATTTATGCGTTAAATACCACATAATGCAGTAGTGAATTGACATTTTCAGGATGACATGCGGTATTTGGGAAAACACTTAAATATCGCATGCAATCTGGTTTTGTGAATGAAGCCCATTATATGTTACAGCTTCTATAAGTGAAAAAACCCAAACAATTATGCCCAATGTAGCTAAATGTCATGTACCCATGTTTCAGACCAGAGAAGAATGACTGAAATTACAGGCCATCTCATTAAAATAAGACTAGGAGATCTTGAACGTGTGAAGTCCAAAGATGGGAAAGAAGTAAGTAACCTGGTCCTTGCCTATATATCGTTCCAACATTCAGTAAAACTGTTTTCCAATAAATCAAATATCAGTATTAGTATTTTAGTTAGTATCTTATTGGAATGAATCAAAGACAATCAGAAGGCAGGGGCTAACGTAGCCCAACAGGGTCCACCAATAACAGAATTTTTACTTTTGGGTGGACTGGCCCATATTAATATTACCATATTACCTGCAGTTTATTTTCCTGACAAAATATTTTGATATTAGATCCCACTAAGTCTGTAAAGCATGATTATCTTTCATCACCTTTAGAAGCATTCAACAGTTGATGAGAGTACAATGTTTAGGGGGTACAGTGTTAGCCAGCACTACAGAAGAAAGAGATTTGGGGGTGCTTATTTCAGATGATTGCAAAATAAGCAAACAGTGTGACCAGGCAGTAAGACAAGCAAATAGAATTCTGGGATGTATCAGTAGAGGGATCACCAGCAGGAGGAAGGAGGTTCTGATTCCTCTATATAGATCTTTAGTGAGACCTCACTTAGAATACTGTGTCCAGTTCTGGAGACCACACTTGCAAAATTATATTTATAAGATAGAACGAATACAGAGACTGGTAACGGTGGTGAAAGGTCTGGGGGATAAAACATATCAAGAGTGACTTCAGGAACTTAATGTGTACAGTCTGGAGGAAAGAAGGGAGAGGGGAGACATGATTGAAACCTTTAAATACATCAAGGGGTGAATAAGGTTCAGGAGGGCAGTCTTTTCAATATGAAACCAAAATCAAGAACACGGGGACATGACCTCAAACTAACTGGAGGGAAGTTCAAAACTAATCTTAGAAAGTATTATTGCACTGAAAGGGTTGTGGATGATTGGAGTAAACTACCAACAGAGGTTGTGAGACAGTCAACAGTAAATGCTTGGGACAAACATAAATCTATAGTGAGACAACAAGGTTAATGTGAAAACAAACAAAAAAAAAATTAAAAATAAATATAAAAATAAAAAAGGGCAGACTCGATGGACCACTCAGTCTTTTCTGCTCACTTTTCTAGGTTTCTATGTTTCTATTCAGCCACTCCAAATGCAATTACCAACAGTCCCTTAAACCTTAAATGTTAAATTCTTTAATGAAAAAGGCAAATGATTTTTGAATGTACTTTTTAACATTTACAATTATGGACAAAGCAAATCCTTTTTTTACCCTTAAGTCCATACTATATATGTTATACATTGCATATTCCTTGAAATTTTGCTAATTTATCTAACAGGTTCCCCACCGCGCGCCGTCTTTTCACGGCGGCAGTCGGGGAGCCCTGCGCGAATCGGCGATCCGCATTTGGCAACCAGGGGGCGCGCGCGGGCACCCGCCGCACTCCTGGGGAGTGTGCCCGCGGCTCGGGCGGACCCGATGTCCGCTGGCGAGCCGCGATGAGCAGCTACAGGGAAAGAACGGGGAACCGCCGATGTAAACATGGCGGTTCCCCACTCTGTCAGTGGGGCATGAGAGATCTACTGATCCCTGTCACTGGGATCAGTTAGATCTCTCATGCCCATGTTAGCCCAACCCCCCCACAGTAAGAACACACCCAGGGAACACGATTAACCCCTAGCTCTCCCCCTGCAGGTTAACCCCTTCACTGCCAATGACATTTATACAGTAATCAGTGGACATTTAAATTTCTGATCGCTGAATAAATGTCATTGGTCCCAAAAAAGTGTCAAAAATGTTCCGACATGTCTGCCCCAATATCTCATTACCGCTAAAAATCGCAGATCGCCGCCATTACTAGTAAAAAATAAAAAAAAAAATAAAAACCCCAGAAATGAATTCTCACCATCCGTAAACACTTTTGCGCAAACCAATCAATAAACGCCGATTGCAATTTTTTTTATCACAAATATGAGGAATTATATAAATCGGCCAAAAACGGTGAAAAAAAATAGTTTTTTTATATTTTTTTTTTGGATTTGAATTTTAGCAAAAAGTAAGAAATTTGGGTTTTTTTGCAAAATGGTCGCTCTTCTTTTGTTTATAGCGGAGATAAGAAATGACGCAGAGGCAATCAAATACCACCAAAAGAAAACTCTATTTGTGGGAAAAAAAGGACGCAAATTTTGTTTGGGTACAACGGCGCACGACCACGCAATTGTCAGTTAAAGCGATGCAGCGCCGAATCGCAAAAAGTGCTCTGGTCCTAAAGTGGGAAATTCTTCCGGGGCTGAAGTGGTTAATTTGCATGTGCCACCTACAACATGAATGTTGTGTGCCTCGATTCACCCAATTTTATAAAAAAAAAAGTGTGCATCTCTTGTATTATTTATGTTGAAGGTTTTTTTAGTTTTTATATGGATGTTAAATATCAAACTCTGTTACATGTAGTGGTCTGTTCCTGGTGTGCACAGATACAATAGCTTACTTATGGATATTACTGCTTCTCTAATATCTGTGTAATAATATAAATCCTGAACATTTCTGATCTCAGCATGCAGGTGGGATTTACTCCAGACTTGAAGCTCAAATCAAAGCCTCTGTTCAAACCAATATCCGACAAAGTAACACAGAGAAGAACCCTAGGTAAAGTACATGATTTTATAGAACAGCTGAAACATGTACCTAAAGTTGGCCATATGCTCGTACCTTTTTTTTTGTTTTTTTTTGTTTTTTTTAATTTAAAGGATAAGTTCACTTTTTAGAAAAAAATAATAAATGCACATTTTTTTGCAGATAAAGGGTGCATTTATTATTATTATTTTTTTGGAGCCTGTAAACCATTGCACCAGCGATCAGCAGATCAATGGTGCCATGCAGGTCTTCAGCAGATCCCCCAATGTATCTGTGTGCCCATCCTGTATGGGTAAGCGGATACACTGACAGGAAGAGAGAATGAACTACCTCAGCTCTCAACAGCGCCGTGGTAATTCACTGAAGACTACAAGCCGACAGCCACAAAGGCGTCCGGACCTTGTTGTAGTTTTCCTTTCACAGAGCACTGTGAATGGATGATGCGGCCGGGTGGGCGGAGCCCCACTCAGCCTTGTTTTTTGTTAAATTGTGACAGCTTGCAAGGGGAGAAGATCCCCGCTAGCTGTCAGATCGGGGAGGTGCAGGGGCCAGTCCATTTGTTACATGTTACACCCTGAATATGGGTGTAACATGTTACCAAAGGCGAACGTATGCTTTAAGCAAGTGGGTGAACAGCCAACTAATTCCTCCAATCACATAAACAAGGTTGATGGAGAAATCTCCCCCTGCTGGGACCTTGTATTCTGACAGCAGCTCCCACTGCTGTCAGAATATACTGATAAGCAACTGCAATACGTTTTCCAGCATGTCCTTTCAACATAGGATGATCAAATGCATGTCCCCTTCGACAGAAGTCAAGCGGAGATGGCGGTACAGGGATCAAAATTAATTTGATGTGTATGTCTATATATTAATAATAGTGCATTGTATTATTATGTGAAAACTGCCCAACTTAAAAGTATATTTAAAGAAAACATTTTTTGGATATAGTAGGAAATGGTTAATATCCTTGTCAGGGTTTTTTTTTCGCTGTCTGTGTGCCATTGGGGAGATTTCACTTCCAGTCCTACATACACAACAGAAACCAAGAGCAAATTTCTTCAAAGTGCAGAAAATCCCAACTTTTATAGAACAGGTGCCCCCGTTAGAATATTTCCCCACTGCTCTTGTGACAGTTCAAAGTCTTGATTTTCCCATTACTGTCACTGTCATTAGGATAAACAGAGGGGGTTAATCTTCCCAGCAGAGACGTAGACAGCAATAAAAGCCCACCCTGCACTCCTGTGAGGTCCCCAAATGTTGCCATGTGATGGTTGTTGCTTTATGTGAATAATGGAAACCACTATCACTATATCAAGGCATGCTCATGAAGTTTTTTGTCCCCCCTCACCACCATCAATAGAGGTGAACGCAGAGCAATCGTCGCTGGTGTGCAGGTCGCTGACATGAAACGCTGTACAAACTCAACCACTGCGCTACATATCGCTGTAAACTTAGTGAGCGATTCCATAGAAAATAACTAGGATTTCCCTAGTAGGAAATTGCAAAGGATCACTCAAATTGTTCGTCTCACATAGCCATTAATCGTATTCTACTTTGACTTTAACAATTTCCCCTTTTGTCTTCTACTAATTACATTGACCGCATTCAACTGTCCTTTTGTTCAATTAATTCTGTTCCTTTGTCTGCCTCTGCTCCGGCTTCCCATTGGCCACAGAATACAATTCAAAGTCCTAGTTTTTACATTTAAAGTCCCCATGTGGCACCCTCATGTATCTCCACTATTCACAAAGGTATATAATATTGATATACACATTTTCCTGAATATCACCACCATTTACTTTTTCATCAATATACTATTCTGCTGTCAAATCTCCCTGATTTATTGAAGGTGTGTGTTACACTTTTTCTTTTTTTTTTTTGTCAGCAGCCTTTTGCTGTTCTCTGGTAACGTTCACAAATTTGGTAACTTATTGGCACTTGTGTTTCCTTGCAGATCAAAACCTCGTTTTGGCACGGGACGAACAACATAAGTATAGGCAGTATACTTTGAATGTGTACTGCTAAGAATTTATTGTGATTATTAATTTGTCCATATGGACAGCTCAAATAATTTATTAGTTGTTTTACCTCTTGCTTGGCAAGTTTTCTGCTGTTTGGAATGCTGCTAGAATTAATTTCCAAAAGTGTTATTTTAGCTGTAAATCCTCTTTTTAATTAAACTTATTTAAAAAAAAAAAGTTGTGTTTATTTTCTTAAGCCAGCACTTAACATTTTTTTTTTTCAATTCATGTGAGCAGAGTTTTTGTTATCACCAACAATGAATTTATCTCAGGGGCTGGACGAATAGCATATCTAAATCCAAAAACAAGTTACTGCAGCTTAACCGTCCTTAGATATGATGGCTACATTCGTTTTTCTTTTTTTTTTTTTTCTTTTATTTACACCTGGTAATATTGCAAAAAACACACTTCCTGTCCTAGAATGACAATGCTTAATCAACATGTATCTATGGAGGGAGACATGGTTATCACCCAGGGCTAGTCTATAAACATGTCTTCCACTCTTCATCTACATTACATGGGGTGAGGATTGGGGTTGAGGGATTAGTAGTTATGAATTAGTAGGTTATAGAAGATAACATTGTTTCTGCTTTCAGTTCAGCTCACAGGAAGTGACATGGATGCTGGGATTCTGGCAGGATCAACAACTATTTTCTGTACTTGCTGCTATTATTTTATAATAAATAAAAAAGTATCACGGACAGTACTCAATTTTCTCTGTACTTGCTGAAAATGTATTGGGTCTGAAAAAGTGAAAACGAATAAAGTCACCACATCTATTGCATAGTAAGCTTCAATATATTATATCCCTCCATCTCAAATATCTGCACAGTAAGCAAACTGATGTCAGTACTTGTAGTGAGTGATGTCACCACTGATTCTCTGCAACTGCTACAGAAAGGCAATGTGATGGAGGAGCAGCATGAGAAGCAAGAAGGAAGCCACTGACAGTGTTTCTGCATAGCTAATAAAGGGGCTTGGCTTCTGGGTGGTGATAATGCTGGGGGAATTAGCTATTTGCAATGAGGCTAAGTAACATTGTTGGCCCTTCACAGGCAATAGTGTCATCATGAGGGAATGACAAGATCAACAGGTAATATCTTTAGTGTACATTAGAGTAAAAAATGCACATAGTGATTGAACATATTTTAATCACTACAAGTTTGGACACTTTCACACCCTTCCAGCCTGTGCCATTTTTCAGCTTTCAGCAGTGTCATACCTTGAATGACAATTACTCAGTTATGCAACACTGTATCCAAAATACATTTTTATCATTATTTGGAGACAGATAGAGCTTTCAGTTGGTGGTATTTAATCACCACTGTGCTTTTTAATTTTTACTATATAAATGAAAAAAGACTGAAAATTTTGAGAAAAAACCCACATTTTTCTTAGTTTCTGTTTTAAAGTTTTGCAAATACATACTTTTTCAGCATACATTTAGGTCAAATTCTGTTACATTTCTTTGTTTAAAATAACCCAAATCAGTGAAAATTAGTCTACAAACTATGGTATTCTATTTGGAAATCGATCAATCCTGGTGTAATGACTGCCTATTTCATTTCACGATGCTCTAAAATGCCTTTTTGTAAAGTAGACAGTCTAAGGTATTTAGTAAGAGGGATGGTGAGTTTTTTTTTTTTTTGAAGTTGTCATTTTTTGTCACAATGTTTTGGAAAATGAAGAGATTAAATAAATATTTTTCACAAAGTTGTAATTTTAAAAAGCTAATTCTCACACACAGCATTGGCATAGTTATAATTACACCCCAAAACACATTCTGCTATGCCTCCTAAGTATGGGGATACCACACGTGTGAGACTTTTGTTTTACATCATAGCCACACATAGGGGCACAAAATCCAAGGAACACCTTCATGAGTTCCAAGGGCATAAATTACACATCCAATTTCCTGACTACCTATCTCATTTTTGGAGGCCCTAGAGCACTAGGACAGTGGAAACACCCACAAAGCTACCCCATTTTGAAAAGCAAACACTCCAAGATATTTTCTGAAAGGCATAGTGAGTCTTTTGAAAATGTAACTTTTTGCCACTGCCACAAGTTTTTGGAAAATGCAGGAATGAAATCATAAATATGTTTTTTTACATAAAGTTGTAATTTAATAAGATATTTCTAACACACATCAAAGGCATACTTAGAAATGCACCCAAAACACATTCTGCTACTCCTCCTGAGTGTGGCGATGCCACATGCATGAGACTTTTTCACAGCACAGCCACACAGAAGGGCCCAAAATTCAAGGAGCACCTTCAGGCTTTTTAGGAGCATAGGTTACTCAACTAATTTCCTGACTACCTATCACATTTTTGGAGGCCCTGGAGCACCAAGACAATAGAAACGCCCATTAAAAATTATCATATTTTGGAGTTACTCTCCAAAATGTGATCATTTTATGAGTGTTTCCCCAAAATATTTTTTCAGAGGCATGTTGAGTCTTTTGAAGACTTCATTTTTTT
This sequence comes from Glandirana rugosa, assembly GCA_018402905.1. Lineage (NCBI taxonomy): Eukaryota > Metazoa > Chordata > Amphibia > Anura > Ranidae > Glandirana > Glandirana rugosa. Next base: position 241,778 of record BLSH010409522.1, on the reverse strand, counting down.
GTCAAAAGTTTTTGGAAAATGCAGAAAGAACATGAAAATAAGTTTACAGTCCTCAAATTAAGATATTTCTCACACACTGCATGGACATGCTTAGAATTACACCCAAAAACACATTCACAAACTCATGTGAGACTTAGACTCGATATCTGGACTGATAATGTACCAGACATTGCATCTTGTGTATTACACAAATCAACCAATTGTGTCAAAACCAATGGTCACCTCTACAAGTGATCAAGGAATATAGCTTAGTGTAGTGTCAGCTATAGCACTCCCAGTTACTTTAAGCCTAACCTACTGGTATGTGACTGCCATGTTCACTGACCAGGAAGTACAGTAGGCTAAAGAAGAAAGAACAAAATATTTCCTGTGGTTCCAGGAGTGCAGATGTCCGCAGGTAATGGCTGGGATTAGTGTCTTTCAGGAATGTAGACAGGGAGATGTGCAGATGAGTCAGTTCAGACAGATACATGGTCAGCAAGCAGGAAAAGGATTAGTCCAAGCAGCAGGCAAAAATGTAGTCCATAAAGGGGCCAGGATTGGTACAGGCAGAGGCAACACTGGGAGTAATTTTAACTGCCAGCCTTGCAATGCCTCGTGGGAAATGTAGTTCCACAACAGCTGGAGGGCCGAAGGTTACCTACCCCTGTCTTACTGAAATGGTAAAAATGGTACAAATAGTAAACGTAGTCAAAAGGTCAAAACAAGCCAGGGGTTCATTAGCCAAATCAGGAAATCAGAACAAGCTAGGAAATCGGGAAGCCAGAGCAGCGTGGTCGGAGGCAGCAGACAGGATCAGGAACCAGAAGGGACATCAACAGGAACACAGCAGAGAGTCTCTAGATATGTCGACCAAGGGTCGAAGGCACAGGAGAACTGAACCAGGCAGTTTAAATAGCCAGAAGGGGCTGGCTGACGAACAGGTGAATCACTGTGGAATGAGGAGTGCTGGCAACTAACCCTTAGCGGAGCAACCTGAGCTCTGAGAAGGGAGGGCTGAGCCCAGTCCTGACAGGAAACACATCTGCTTTTTTCTTTAAAGTAAGCCAAAACTTTATTTTTGTTGGTTTGGGATATTGTTATATTTTTATTACTGCCTAGGTCTCATAGGGGTGGGATTAAGGGGGAATGTTACTGAAGCAGTAAGAGGAATTCTCTCCCACAAGGATCCAGCAATGCTATAATGCAGTTTTTACCTTCAGAAATGTAAATCTAAAATATTAAAAATTAACTGAACTCTGGAAGGTGTGGTCAAAAAAGCAGACAGGAGACAAAGGACTAGTCACCAGTATTGCCTGTAGTGTAGCTGCAGCTGATCTTTCCCAGGTCTGATTTAACATGTCTTTTTCACTGTATCTCTGTGTGGACTGAAGTTTACATGAAATGTGAAATCAAAGACCGCTGATCGCTCAGTTCTCGGTCTTCAATGTGCATAGAGCCAGTGACTTCCAGTTAGTGGCTCTCTGCTCTGCCCCCCCCCTCCAGCACTCACTGGAGCGCTGGGTTGTGGAGGGGGCAGGAGCAGCTGGCTCAGCCTCTCAGCAGCATGCTGAGAGCCTGAGCCTGCTGCTGGTCAAGCATCTGGGTGGATCCGGACATTAAAGTCAGAGCCTAGACTGAGTGACGTCAGCCGACAGCAGACTTTAGCCCTATCTCTCCTTTAAATGTCCCAAGAATACCAGTCAGAAGCAGCAGTGCCTTAAATCTCAAACTGCAGCTATACATCATTGAGGTTGTAGTCACAGAAGGGCCTAGGTACACTCACCTACCAGGAGGTGCACTGCTATTTTTCGTAAGGAACACAAGGTAAATTTTTTCAGTGTGCTTAAGCACAATTAACCACTTGCCAATCGCACTATAGCCGAATGATGGCTCCAGCACAGCTGGCTAGTTCTGGGACGGCATCCTGTGATCACGCCCACTGCGGGGGCGCAGCTGTGCACTCTGTGATAGCAGTGTCCGGAGCACACTGCTGATCACAGATTGAGGTAAAAAGCCAATCAGCAGGTCTTTACCATGTGATCCACTGTGTCCATTCACAGCTGATCACGGATGTAAACAGAAGCTGGTTATCAGCACACCTTTATTCATGCTGACAGCATGAGGAGAGGAGAAGAGAGCCGATAACCAGCTTCTGTAAAAGGGACATTTACACTGATAATCCATGCACTGATTATCAGTGTCCTGATTATCAGTGCAGTCCCAATAGTGCCCACCTGTGCTGCCAATCAGTGCTCATTATTGCCTCCTCATCAGTGTCACCTATCAGTGCCGCTTACCAGTGCCCATCAGTGGCGCCTATCAGTGACACCTATCAGTGCCCATCAGTGCCATCTCATTAGTGCCTCCTCATCAGTGCCCATTGGGCAGACTATCAGTGCCCAGCAGTGCCTGTCAGTGCAGCCTCCTCAGCGCACATCAATGAAGGAGAAAAGCTACCTGTTTGCAAAATTTTATAACAAACTATAAATTGTTTTTTTTCCAAACTTTTTTGGTCTTTATTTGTTTATTTAGCAAAAAATAAAAACCCCAGTGGTGATTAAATACCACAAAAAGAAAGCTCAATTTCTGTGAAAAAAATGATAAAAATTTTGTTTGGGTACAGTGTTGCATGACCACGCAATTGCCATTCAAAATGCGACAGCGCTGAAAGCTGAAAATTGGCCTGGACAGGAAGGGGGTAAAAGTGAGGGGAAAAAGTCTGGCGCTAGCACTGGAGGCTGGGGAAATGTCCAAAAAGTCTCTTGCTACACAGTCCAAGGAGTGTAAATTGTTCCTGCTGGCAAGGAGATATCCACTGATAGGGAATCCACAGGAAGGGCTAACATCTGGGTGGGGGAAGAGAAGCAACTTCCCAAACATGCAAGAAAAAAGGAGAAAGAGGCGTCTCTAAATGCAAACTGTATAAAAATTTAATAAACGCACACATAAATTGCACTCACATTCCTGTATAAAAAGCAAGCACTGCAACAACGACTACAGGTATGGGGGCTTTGTGCGGTGTCAGAGATGGATATGGAGTGTTCCTGTCGTCCACCACGCTGTGTCTAGCCCGGCTGTGTGTGGATGGCAGCGGGGACGATGCCTGGAGCGCACTCTGGGACACAGGGGCCGTCTGTGATGTCAAAATTCGCAACACGGAGTGCAATTCATATGTGTGTGTTAATTAAATGTTTATACAGTCTGCATTTAGAGGCACCGCTTTCTTGTTTTTTCTTGCGGGGGTAAAAGTGCCCAGTAGGCAAGTGGTCAACCACTTGCCGACCGGTTGACGGCGACAAGATGGCTCTGCTAGGCAAACCGCCGTCATACGACGGCGGCTGCCAGATCGAGCACTGTGAGTGCACGCGCGCCGCCGGAGGCGCGCTCGCCGGCTCACTGTGTTCCGGGGGGGGGCCAGGGAGCCAGTGTGAAAATGGTCCGACATGGCTGCTGCAATATTGCAGTACCGCTAAAAATTGCAGATCGCCGCCATTACTAGTAAAAAATGAAAAAAAAAATAAAAACCCCAGAAATTAATTCCCATCGTCCATAAACGCTGCAACTTTTGCGCAAACCAATCAATAATCGCCGATTGTGATTTTTTTTTTATCACAAATATGAGGGAGAATATAAATCGGCCAAACCCGTTGAAAAAAAGTGTTTTTTTTATATATTTTTTTTGGATTTGTATTTTAGCAAAAAGTAAGAAATTTGGGGTTTTTTGCAAAATTGTCGCTCTTCTTTTGTTTATAGCGGCAATCAGAAATGACGCAGCGGTGATCAAATACCACCAAAAGAAAGCTCTATTGTGGGAAAAAAAGGACGCAAATTTTGTTTGGGTACAAGTCGCACGACCGCGCAATTGTCAGTTAAAGCGACGCAGTGCCGAATCGCAAAAAGTGCTCTGGTCCTAAAGTGTGAAATCCTTCCGGGGCTGAAGTGGTTAAAGTATAACTAAAGACAAAACTTTTTTTCAGTTTTAGACAAAATAGAGAGAGATTAGAACATCTGTCACATTTTGACTTGCTGCCTGTGTACCCGTTAGGGAAAATTACATGTTTACCTTTTTCATCAAAAGTGAACGTAAAATAAAATCCCAGATTTTGGGCTCTCCCCACAACAGTAATAGAGGGGAAATCTTCAAATGGGGACACTAGTTCTGGGGAGCCTGGCAACAACCAGGGATTCCCTCACTTTGGAAGGATTTCTTACCGCTGTCTGTTATGGCTATGGGACAGGAAGTGAAGGAAATCTCCCTTATTAGAGACAAATGAAGAGAAAACCTAACAGGGGTTATAACTAGAGTTGAGCGAACTTCTAGAAGTCCGGGTTCTGTTGCTTCGGCCGAACTTCGGGACAAAGTCCGGGTTCGGGTCCGGACAGAACCCGAACTTTGTCCCGGACCCCGAACCCCATTGAAATCAATGGAGACCCAGACTTTTAGGTACAAAAAGTGTTGTAAAATAGTCCTGGAAGGTCCTAGAGGTCTGCAAAAGGAAGGAAATGTGGGTAAGGGTGGGACAAGTGACCTACAAAGAAATGGGGACAGGGAAATAACTTTAAATATTTTTAAAAAAATAAAAACATAAAAAATGCAAAAACGGAGATCATCTTCAAAATGGGTCTGAAAAGTATTAATTAAAGCGGTTGTCTACTGAAATTTTTTTTTTAAAAAAATAAAAACCTGCAAGATAATAGCATAATGAGCTAGTATGCACCGCATACTAGCTCATTATGAAATACTCACCTTGAACGAAGATCCGACCAAGCCGCTTGGTCCCCTCCGTGGCAGCGGACATCTTCACCCGGATCTTGCTTCCGGGTACGCGGCTCCGGCGCTGTGACTGGCCGGAGCCGCGAGACGTCACTCCCGCGCATGCGCGCGGGGCTCGTTTTCCCCGGCAGGGTCCGGAACAAATGCCGGCTTTTGCCGAGATGTATACGGCGCATGCGCCGGAACATACACGGCGCATGCGCCGTAACGATTTATTACATTAGAAAGGGAATATCTTCTAAACCATACAGGTTTAGAAGATATTCATTTTACCTACAGGTAAGCCTTATTCTAGGCTTACCTGTAGGTAAAAGTAAACAAAAAGGGTAGACAACCGCTTTAAATACAGGCTGGCACACGCTGTTTGCAGCAGACTGAGAGGATATCTTCCTGTCAGAGACACTGAGCTCAAAGGACAGCTTGGAGCCTTGGGCCAATGGTAAAGCACCATTGGTCCAAGCTGTCCAATAAAAATGCTGCAGTGGAGGCATGCCTCACTGCAGTGTCATAGAAGGGGGCGTGTTTAAAAGACAAATGCTCCCTTCCAGCCCAGTCCTCTTATCTACAAGGAAATACATGGATTTATGTGTATAAGATTTACCCATAATCCCATGTTTTTCTCACACAGTTAAGACTGAGAATGAGAATCTGCTGCTGCTGAAAAGGTACAAGCTAAATCGTATATTATTATGTTATAAGATAATTTATCTTCAGGAGTTTCTGATTCCTCTATATAGATATTTAGTGGGACCTCACTTAGAATACTGTGTCCAGTTCTGGAGACCTCACTTACAAAAAGATATTGATAGGATAGAACGAGTTCAGAGACGGGTAACAAAAATGGTGAAAGGTCTGGGGGATAAAACATATCAAGAGCGACTTCAGGAACTTAATATGTACAGTCTGGAGGAAAGAAGGGAGAGGGGAGACATCGATTGAAACCTTTAAATACATCAAGGGGGTGAATAAGGTTCAGGAGGGCAGTCTTTTCAATATGAAACCAAAATCAAGAACACGGGGACCTCAAACTAACTGGGGGGAAGTTCAAAACTAATCTTAGAAAGTATTATTTTACTGAAAGGGTGGTTGATGATTGGAATAAACTACCAACAGAGGTTGTGAGACAGTCAACAGTAAATGGCTTCAAACATGCTTGGGATAAACATAAATCTATAGTCAGACAACAAGGTTAATGTGAAAACAAAA
>BLSH010409522.1:190415-206353 GCA_018402905.1 Glandirana rugosa | reverse complement strand
GCGAAGAGACGTTCTTTTTCTTTTCTGACACCATTGAATTGACTCAGGGCACATGGGGTCACATCAGGGCACATGGGGGCACATCAGGGCACATCGGGGCACATGGGGGCACATCAGGGCACATGGGGGCACATCAGGGCGCATGGGGGTACATCAGGGCAAATGGGGGCACATCAGGGCACATCAGGGCACATGGGGGTACATCAGGGCACATGGGGGCACATCAGGGCACATGGGGGCACATCAGTTAAGTTACCACAGTCTTTTCTTTTTCTTGCAGAGAAGCGCAGGGAGCGGCTGTGTATGAAGTTCTCATTGATGTCACGCTGCTCCCTGGCGGCCCCGCCCCCGCTGCTACCCGTCAGGCGTCAGCTGACTGGCGGTGATTGACGGGTAGATCGCGGGGACCCTGTGAGGACGAGGCCGGCCCACTGAGCCATCGGCCCACCGGGAAACTCCCGGTAGTCCCGATGGCCAGTACAGGCCTGTAATGGGCTATGCCTTCAAGTTAAATTCTGGGGTCAGTCTAATGGCCTCTTTGACTATGTCAGTTTATGGTTTATGTGTGCTCACAGTATACCCGTGACAGGCATTGGTTATTTGTTATGTTAGGGAATGTTTAATAAAGCTATGGCCTTGCACTTTTCCAATTTAATCAGCCTCTGTGTCATTTTTGGGCAAGGTATTGGTCTGTTAACTGGTTGTATGAGCATATGCTTCTCAGCAGTCAAGCAGTATTGTCACTTTTCTCATAGTATGGCCTGCACCTGATTCATGAAAGCCTTGTGCCAGTTTCAGTACAGGTACCAATACACACATCAGATTCAGGTCGTTTTTACTACCGCCACTTTTAGAATTTGTCGCTATGGCTGCAACAGACAAACTTGTGATAATTAGAACTGACTCAAAGTTGAAGTACAGGGAGGTGGGGAGTTGGGTGTACATTACTTTGTTAATATTTGAGTTTTACATTTTTGGCATTGGCTGTCATGATTAAGGCTGTCTACATCCTAGCACCCAATGAAGCAAGTCACACGGAGCTGACAGTGGGTGGAACTGTAAAAGACTAGTTCCTCGTCAGATTTACTTTGCCTGTGATTGACAGCGGATGGCAGTGGACAGATCCAAAGCCACTATTCAGTTTAATAGCGGCTTTAGAATCTGCCCAATGCCATCCACTGTCAGTCTCAAGCAGGATGGGCCATATGGTGAAGTAATCTCAGAATTCCTTATCAGGCTCCGCCCACCCCAATATCTCACATTCAAAGCTGCTGCACCTGATAGGTAAGTGAAGCCAGTTAGGGAACTGGAATGCTAGTTCTCCATCAGTCCCACTATGCTTGTGATTGACAGTGCACAGCAGGGGGTGGATCCTAAAGCTGCTATTGGACTGAATCGGGGCCATGGATCCGTCCACTGATATTCACTGTCAATCAAAAGCAAAGCAGATCTGATGGGAAACTAGTCTCTCAGTTCCCTACCAGGCTTCACCTACCTCTATTTAAAACTCCTTGGCCATGTGCCTGCCAGTGTGATGACAGTGTGGACATTTCCCTGACAGGTACATGAATTGGGCCCAAACATAATTCTAAAAGGTATCTACAACAATATTTTAGAATTTCCCAGACTGTGCCTAGAAGAGACAAATCCATGATGTTGCCTATAGAAAACACTGAGAGTCCAGCTATGGTTTCTCTACTATAATTTAAATAATTGAAAGCAATTTTCATTAGTAGAATGTAAGTAGAATATTAAACTATGCTAAATTGATTTCCTTTGATCACATAGGGACAACACCATGATTATTTTCATATGGACCCGCTAAGAGGAATAATTGTACTGGCCAAACCATTGGACTTCAACACAATTAACAAATACAATCTGACTGCTAAAGCTATGGTAAGGCAGCTAACACAATAATACTGTCATATAGCTTATTGTATATTTACCTTTAGGGAGCCATTCACATGTAGTGGAGTCCTGTTGTGTCACCTTTTTGGGCAAGGAGGGATCACACCATTACTTCAGAGTATAACATTTATTAAAAGTAATGACAGATACAGATAAAGATAAAGAAAATATGACAAGAATACTTAACTAAAGATATTGTTTTGCCATGGAGTCCCCCTGCACATGCAGCACGGCCAGACAATCGGAGTCCTGTCTCCAAAGCTGCATCATACATCATGCAAGTGTCTGGTCTGCTTACCTGCCCACGTCTTTATGGGGGACTTCTTTATCATTGTCTGTGTCTGTCATTACTTTTAATAAATGTTATACTTTTTTTTTTTTTTTTGTGTGATCTCTCTTTGATAAAACAAGCCTTGTCAGCAGGGAATCCTTGATTCCGAATTGGACAGATGTCAGTTTTATTGACATTCATGCTCATTCAGTTTGTGCCTGGTGGACACGGGCAGACCTGTGACAACCCTTCCTGCTACAAGGGTTATCAGTCTAAGTTAATTTGGCAGTACTGCATTGCAATCCTTCCTAAAACTACAGCAGTGTGGTGCTGTCCATAACTTCCTATAAGCTGTAACAGGCCGGAGATCCATTGCTAATCAACAGAAGAGAAAAAAGGTCACCAACATAACCATTCTATATTGCAGTAGTGTTGTAGGGTAGGGCACAGAGGTGTTGAGCTAATTTTGCATGACATAAAAAATTGCAACTACCACAATTTTATTTTTCAGGGTCTGCTTTCATAAAATACATAATATTTTGGGGGTTTAACTAATCTTCAGTCCTAAAATGTGCAAAAACTGCTCTGACAGAAAAAAAAGTTAACACATTGGGTTTTCTGTAGGTAACAGACAGCAGGGAGCTTACAGTGGGTGTATTTAGGATTACCCCACTTTTATGTACAGGTAAGCACAAAGAGCCATCAGATCACCAGATTTCTGACAGAAAGGAGAGAGGCGGACTGTTGTCTTAAAGTGTTACTAAACTCACAACAGTAAAATCAGTCTGTATATGCAGTAAAGCATGCCTGTTATACTCACTAGGGAATCTAAGGGGTTAATCCTCTGCATTGCGTAAAAAGGCTGCTTGATCCTGTCTTCTCTGATCCCACCCTTCTTCCACAGTCCCCAGTCTACCTGCTGATAGAACAGAGCCTTGGGGGCAAGCTGCACATGCTCAGTTTGGTGTGTATTGCTAAAGGTTTTTTTTTCTTGGGAGGGTACATGTGATCAGCACAGGGCCAAACAGCACTATCCAGACAGAGGGTCAGGGGTCCTGCAGCCTCATAGGACAATCAGGGGAAAATGAAAACTCTCCTACAAGCTTTAACCAGACACTGATAGAAGTCACAAGACTGCTCTAACTGCTGATGAGAAAAGGTATTTAAGCCTCATGCACATTGCTGATAAACGAACGTTCAGGGGCATTTGGACATTTTTTTCCAGCAGCTCCTGAACTCATTTAATGTTATCTTATCAGTACATGTACACAGGGTCATTTAAGGCCGTTTCCAGGCAGTTGAGTTTAAGTTTGAGGCTTTTTTTGGAATGCAAAAAAATGGGTTCAGACGCAAGTTCAGAGGTATTTGAAAAGCCAAACAGATTGTAAACACCACTAAACCCGCCTAAACGTGGTAACTCACATCTAGGAGCATTTCGTTTACAGGCGTTTCCATTTAAAAAATAAATAAATCATTTTTTTTTTCAAAAACGCTCCTAGACGTGAACGTGGCAAAATGCTGCTAGACGTGATATGCAAAACGTGGCAAAACGGACTAGCTGTCAAAAAAAATAACAGTTTATATTTACTAAAATAATTGCATTTCCATGTTCTGTGTACTGTGGGAGAACAGATATAGTGAATGCAGGGTCCTGGGTTTAGCAACACTTTAAGTAATTCCTGAGCAGATAGAACGTGTTGTTTATGCACTTGCAGGTTTTATTTTCAGTTGGTTTGGAGTGTACCTTTAAATTCTAACTGATTTTTTTTAAACTGTGTTTGTTGAGCTCAAACATTTGTGCACAAGTCTAAAAGTACACACGTGTAGCCCCTCCTAGTGTAGGACTGCACTGATTGCTTGTTCTGGTCTATTCAGGGTTCCACAGGCTGGGATTTTTTTTTTTAATCAAAAATAGTGTTTATTGTACAAAAAATATCAAGAAGTACAGACAGTCTTTATAGTAGAGAATGGAGGAATACCTCTCATCAGTGTAAGATAATAGACTAGTCAATACTCATTATCTGTAGAGAATTACAATGTCTACATTCCATTTGTACAATAAGGGATTTTCATTTGGCATGATCTCAAATGATTAGAAAGCGAACAAAAAAAACAGAAAATAATAAAAAATAAAGAACAACCAAACTCAACTAGTGCATAGTTTCTCAATCTCCAGCTATGGTATGCTAAGATTCTCCTCCTAAGGCGGCATGTGTATAGTACCATTGTGTTATCCACAAAGGTTTCCTCTCCCTCCTCTTATATTTGAAGTAGCCTGTCTCTGACCAGTTGGAACGAAGCTACTCCGTGATTGTCCAACCACTCCTGCCATATTCTGAAGAATTTGTTAGGCACCTTTCTATGCTGATATGTATACTTTTCTCTCACTAGGATACAATTCACCTGTTGGACCCATTGATCAAGTGTAGAAGCATGGGGGGATATCCAATATCGTGCTAGCAATATCCTTGCTAGATAAAGCAGCCTTACCAATGCGGTATATGTATTGGGAGAATATTGTTCCTCCTCTAGCCCCCCTAGCAGACACACGACGGGGTCCATCTGCAGTTGAAGCTGAAATATATTATTAATGGTTCTGATTACTCCCTGCCAGTATCTCATTGGCTTTGGGCATTTCCACAATAAATTAAGTAGGGTACCCGGATGTATTTGCCATTTTGGACAAATGGGGGAGTCCCTCCTACCCCACTTGTGCAACTGCACTGGGGTTCTATATGCCCTGTGAAGTACAAAAAGATGAGACAATCTCTGGGCAGCTGACATTGACACGAGTGGTCCCATACCCAGTATCTGTGTCCATCTGTCCCCATCTATAGGGCCAACTTCTGACTCCCATTTTTCCTTGCACGGAAGAAGATCTGGGGCCTGAAGGTATGATAACAGACCAGCGTATACACGGGATATTATACCTTTTTTATCCGAAGTGTCCAGAATGGATTCTAGAAAGTCAGAGTCTTCCATTTTAAGTGAGGTGCTTCTGCTTTGTCTTCCCATGCCATGTCTCAACTGAAAATATCTATAAGGACATATACGTAGCTGTGGAAATTCTGTACTCAGTTGTTCTAGTGTTTTTATGTTCGGACCCTCAAATAGCTGTGAAAAGTATTTAATCCCAGCTTCCCTCCACAAAGTGTGTCTGGGGAGCTTCGTTAATTCAGGGTAGGACTCGTTATGCCACAGGGGGGTACATTTTAGGAAGCCACCTATGCCCAACCTCTTTTTAGCCTCTTTCCACACTTTATCTATCAGTCTTACAGCCATACCCTTCAGTGGTGCCTCTGGCAGCTCCGACTCCACCTGAGACATAGCCAAGTACTGTTCAAAGGACCTAATCAACAGGTTTGTGGAAGGGTCTAACGTCTCTGGTAGGTCCCATGCTGACAGATGCTGTAGCTGGGCCGCCAGAAAGTAGGTAAAGGAGTGAGGGACAGCCAACCCGCCCTGATCTTTAGGGTATTGTAATGTGGATAATTTGATGCGGGCCACCCCATTCCTCCATATCAACGCTCTGTATAGTGAGTCTATACGGGCAAACCAGCAGTGGGGTATCCACACCGGGGCATTATGTAATATGTACAACAGTTGGGGAGCCCAGACCATTTTGATGAGATTCGCTCAGCCCGTTACCGAGAGTGGTAGCTTGCACCAACTCACAGATTTATTCTTACATTTTTGCAGTAGGGGTTTGAGATTAAGAGCGATATAATCATTGGCATTACTTGTTACCACTATGCCTAGATATTTGAAGGAATTAACTATTTCCACCTGGGAGGCCGTGTCCGGGAGGGCATCCCTTAAGGGGTTCAACAGCAAGAGAGATGACTTATGCCAGTTAATGGTGAATCTTGAGTAGGACCCAAACTGGGTGATAAGCTCCATCAACGCTATCAAAGAGCCTGCTGTATCCCCTAGATATATTAGGGTGTCATCCGCGTATAAAGAGAGCTTGTCCTCCCTCCCCCCTCTGCGGAATCCCACTATCTCCGGAGAGGCTCTGACCCTGGCCGCCAATGGTTCCAGTGCCAGAGCAAACAACAGTGGGGAAAGGGGACATCCCTGCCTAGTCCCCCTGTATAAGGAGAAAGTCTATGAGAGTATTCCGTTTACCCTTACTCTAGCTTTGGGGCAGGCATATAACAACTGTACCCAGGATATAAAAGACTCCCCCAAGAGAAACCTATGTAGCACTGCCCAGAGGTACTTCCACTTGACGCTGTCAAAGGCTTTGGCAGCATCGAGGGAGAACACTGCCCTGTTCCCCCGGGTTATCCACCGGAAGCTGGAGGTTTAAAAATAACCTGCGGATATTAAGGGCTGTGAACCTAGCCGGTATAAAACCTGACTGGTCAATGTGCACTAGATAGGACACCACCTTCGCCAGTCTGGTCGCAAGTATCCTGGCCAAAAGCTTAACATCTGTGTTAATAAGAGAAATGGACCTGTATGATTCAGGTAGTAGTGGGTTTTTACCGGGTTTCGGGATCACCACAATGACTGCCTCCGTCATAGAGGCTGGGAGGCGACCCTCCTCCCGGGCTGCATTAAAGGTATCTAAAAGAGGAGGAAGGAGAGACTCACCATATCTTTTATAGATCTCCGGGGAGAGATCGTCAGAACCCGGGGCTTTGCTATTGGCCATGGTCGGCACAGCATCTGTCAGTTCTTCCAGTTTAATGGGGGCATTTAGTTTTGCCTGGGCAGCTGGGGCTAGTCGTGGTAGTGAACATTGGTTTAGGAACCTCTCCAGCTCCTCCTCCGTCGGATTGACCTTTGAGGAGTAAACATCTTGGAAAAAGTCCCTGAACACAGAACTTATTTGGTCTTGGTCACAAATTGTTTCCCCTGTAGGTCCCTCAATGGTGTCTACAGTTAGCTTATCCTGTTGAGAGTGAGAGATCACCGACAGCAGATGTCCGGTGCACTCTCCCTCCTCAAAATACTTTTGTTGGAGAAAAAAAATGCTTCTTCTCCGCCGCAGTGAGCACCACTCTTTGATACATGGTCTGGGCCTCCAACCTGCTACGTTCAATGGCCTGAGATGGATTCTCAATGTATTGTGCCTCTTGTAGTCTAACTGCCTGCAGGACTGTATCCTCCCGTTCCCTAGTATTTGTTTTAATGGCCGATACCTGTCTTATTAGAAGACCTCTAAGATGCGCCTTCAGAGCGTCCCATACCACCCCCATAGCTGCCGTGTTCTTATTTGAGCGAAGGAATTTGGTTATCACTTCAGGTATGGAATCAGTGGAGGGGAACGACTGGAGCTAGAACGGATTCAGTTTCCACATTCTCGCCCCAGAAGCGCCCCGAACCGATATCTGCGCCCTGAGGAGGGAGTGGTCTGATATGCTACGCGGTTCATATTCAATCAGGGAAACCTGAGTCATAGCACTGGTGTTACAGAAGCAGAAGTCTATTCGTGATAGTGCCCTATGGGTTGGGGAATAGCAGGAATAGCACTTTTTGTCCGGGTTTCTGTTTCTCCATGCGTCCTCCAGGCCCACCTCCCGAACCAACCTAGCAAACAGTGTAGGGCCGGGGGAGGCAACTGGGTGTCTACTGTGTGGTGACCATTTGTCTAAGTACTTATCTAGGGGATTATTAAAATCACCCATGACCCACACAGGTACCGCAGTATACGGAGCCATGAACTGAGCTAGGTGTTTCAGGAATTCAGATGAGAAGGGCGGAGGTACATAAATGTTAGCGATAATACATAACATGTCTGTTAACTTACATAGTAGAAAAAAAAATCTGCCCTGATCATCCACTCGTGAGTGGACCAAACTAAAGGTTATACCATTAGAAATTAATATGCTGACCCCTCTGGAGAAGGCCGTGTGGATGGAATGAAACTGCACTCTGTATCCCCTGTTTTTAAGGGAAGATACAGTAGCAGTTTGCAGGTGAGTCTCCTGTAGACACGCCACCACATAGTGGTATTGTTTAAGGGTAGAGAAAAGTGCTTGTCTCTTCACTCCGTTCCCTAGGCCCCTCACATTCAGAGACAGCAAATTATAGGTAGTCGCCATATAGAATCAAAATTAGTATGTAAGGAGAGCATATCATTATTCTCTGAGCAAAGAGTCCAACAAGCAGCAGAACAACAGCATAGGCACTCTCCAAGGCAGTCCACAGGTTATAATGGCAGGGAGACATCTCAGGCTTAAAGTATAAGAGGGTCGAACCCCAGGGTCTATCACCATACGAGGGAAATCCCTCTAGCAGTCAGACAATCAGAAAACAGGTGTATGTTGTATGCACATCAGTCTGTAACTTGTGAACCCACCATGAGCTCACATCTTGCAACATAGAGAGAGCATAGCATGTTAAAACAAGAAAAAAACTGAAAACTTTTTTAACCCAAGTAAGGCAGTGTTCCACTCTTAACTGAGAAACACATTTGAACATTACGTCCTCACAGGACAGCCGTTTGTTGGGGGGCCCCAACATATCTGGTGCACTTTCCAGTCCGAAGGGACTCACAGAATCCACCTAATACAACAAACCATAGATGGATAGGTAGGCTATAAGTGATCTTCTCCGCTTTGCAACCAGGGAGATGTCCAGTAATTATACAGGAGCACTGCACGCCTGTGATAGGACCCAAGTAATGGCTATAGAGCATGAAGATACATCTCCTTAAGTTTTGTGCATGTTTCCTCAAAGTATGCTCCATCGGATACATCCAGTCAGCAGCGGCAGTGGGGTTATCAAAGAAGTGAGTCTTATTATTGGCAGCCACTCGCAATTTAGCAGGATACAACATAGCATAGGTAATTTCATATTTCCTTAGTCTTTTTTTTGGCATTTTGGCGTAAACTTTGCCCGCTTGCGCTGCAATTCTGCAGAGATATTTGGATAAAATGATATCCGGGTGTTATCTATCTTCATGGCTTCGCCTCTGGTCCTGGCCAAGTATAGCACTGCGTCTCTGTCTTTGAAGTTTAAAAATGTAAACAGAAATGGTCTGGGGGGCTCCCCCGGGCGAGGAGGCCTAGCAGGTACGCAATGTGCGGGTTCAACTGCGAACATAGGGGAGAATGCCTCCCTGCCAAATCTTTCAGTTAACCAGTTCTCAATAAAGGTTACGGGGTTCTTGCCCTCTGCCCTCTCAGGGACACCCACCGCCCATACATTGTTCCTCCTAAGTCTATTTTCCATGTCCTCCAAACGCATGGCATGGCTGGAGGACATAGTTTGCACACGGCGCAGCTCATGTTGTAATGGCGCCATGTCATCCTCCATATTGCTCATGCGGTCTTCTAGGGCCGCTGTGCGGTCCCTCAGCTTTTGCATGTCCTGCCGGATCAATGCAACTTCTAGTTTCACCCCTTTAATTTCTGCCGTGAGGTTAGTGAGGTTTGTGTTGCAGGAGGAAACTGCAGTGAAGATCTCCCTGAGAGTGGGCTCAGGGCCTTGTGTGACAGGCATGTTGTGAGCAGCATTAGGGGGTAGGAAGCAGGTGTACTCAGTGTGTCCCAGGGATTTTCGGCCGGGTCTTCTGGCCATAGTGTATCTGCCTCAGCGTCTGCACTTGAAGCACAGGGAGCCGGCGCCGTGCTCTTGTGGGACTTAGCAGGGGGGTCCTTATGCTGTGTCTTAGCAAACAGTTTTTGGGCAGCCTCCTTAGCTGAGCGGGGCGCCCGGGCGCCATCTTGGGCCGCATGGTATGGCTCCATAGGCTGGTCTTTGCTCCGCTTGGTCATGGCGTAGGCGGCTGAAAAGGTGTCTGTCGGTAGCTGGCACTCCACTGAGCTCCGCGGTTGGTCACAGGGGTGAAGGCGATGCAGGAGAAAGGAGATATCAGGAGGATTATCAGGATTCCCGGCGGAGAGCTCTCTCAGCGCAGCCTACCTCATGAGCTGCAAGCCACGCCCTCGCAGGCTGGGAGTTGATTACTTACAGAGTTTAGGGCAGGAGATTCCAATAACCAGCCTGAATGATCATCATGCTGCAGCCAATCCCTGGAGAGGAGTGCCCCGAAGAGGACTGGAAAGGTGATAAATAATCTGAAGCACTGGAGGGCTGGGTTCTCCCTCCTCAGGAGGGTACCAGTGCCTGAGGGGCTGCTCTCCTTAGGCATCCCATGGATTGTGTAGCTGTTCTGGGGGCCTCAGAGGTATCAGGGCTAAGAGCATGGTCCTCTTAAAAGCTGGGTGCAGGGCCTCACCACAAGGGAACTGGTCTGTAAAATGACTATTTCACTCACTGGACCATGTCCAGAGAAAGCTGGAAGGTGGCAGCTGTCCTGGGGATTAGTGAGTAAAGACCCTAAATTGACCGATGTGACTGCAGTGTTCTGGGAATCACATTGGCTACCAGTAGTTGTGCATAGGTGCAAGGTAGCCACAGGCCAGTGAGACTTTTCTCATGATCGATCCCTAGCTGTTAGGTCTTAGACTGTTTATAAAGTTAGTTACCTCTTGGTCTCCAGCTGCAGGGGCTTAGACTTTTCAACATTCATGTTGCATGTAAGCACAAAGAGTCATCAGATCACCAGATTGCTGACAGAAGGAAGATAGGTGGACTGGTGTCTTAAAGTGTTACTAAACCCACGACAGTAACTAGTCTGTATATGTAGTAATGCATGCTTGTTATACTCAACGGGGAACCTAAGGGGTTAATCCTCTGCATTGTGAAAAAAGGCTGTTTGATCCTGTATTCTCTGATCCTCCCCTTAGTCCCCAATCTATCTGCTGAGAGAATAGAGCCTTGGGGCCAAGCTGCACATGCTAAGTTTGGTGTGTGTTGCTAGAGAGGTTTTTTTTTCTTGGGAGAGTACATGTGATCAGCACAGGGCCAATCAGCACTGTCCACACAGAGGGTCAGGGGTCCTGCAGCCTCATAGGACAGTCAGAGGAAAATGAAAACTCCTCTCTTCACGTTCACTTGAAGAGAAGTTTGTCTCAAGCTTTTAGTTTGCCAAATAAGATACCCCACATACACTCTCCTCCAAAAAATTTGGAATAAATCTAAATATTTACAGAAAGTAACTGGGTTTACGGAATTCAGTCCCATTTGGAATAATAACACTTACTTAGCACTGGCTAAACTGCAATATGGGGCGAAATGGAAGGCATATGGGGTAACCCACCTTAGTCAAATACTTCATAACGGGCATTTGATAACCTTTGAGGCTCCACAACAACAATATGGGATACCCAATGCAATTTTTATACTTCCAACTGAAACATGCCCTCAAAGCACAGAGTGGCTTCTCAGAGTGGCACTCCAATTTTTAGTCTTATTAGCGGGGCAGATTCATCAAAGGGTCTCATTTGACAATGTTATGCCATACTGCTGCAGGCCTATTTGAAAACTCACCCTATGAAAATATGGATGGGGATCAGTGGGAGGAGGTTTTCCAAGCGGTTAGTCTGTGCTCTTTGAATGTCACATAGCGTCTCACCAAAAGGTAGCCTACGTGTACGAAATGTAAGAGGGACCATGGAGATTTCATCCATATGTTGTGAAAATGTCCAAAGCTCCACACATATTGGAAAAAATAAATCTAGTGTTTAAGATAAGTCTCCCGCTAGAGCCAAGATCTGGCACCCTGGAGGAATATGGTTGGGAACCACCAGTCTGAGAAGCAATTCACAGGGTATTATTTCAAGCTAGGAAATTAATTATGATCCATTGGAAGTCTGAAACTCCTCCTACAGTGTGGGAATGGGTTAAAAACATAGGTGAATCACTTAGAATAGAAAAGATCATATATCTCACACAGGGGAAGCTTGACTAAATTTGATAGACTATGGGCACCGTGGCTGGATGTGCCAGGCCTAGCCGCGGTGGATATGGTCATGGGCAGACTGCTTGGTCTAACTATAGGATGAGTGGTAGGTGTGAATATGTATAGGATCAGGCTAGTATGTGAATGATTGATATGTTTTATGGAAACTCTGGTATCTGACATCAATGGCTACCATGCTACCAATGTGGTTGATTGCAATGCTGGCAATTTGTAATGCTTTGATGTTCAAAAAAAATAAACATTTTTCTGGATAAAATAAAAAAGAGAAATTTGTCCTCTTGTTAATGTTACTGAGTGTTTTGGAGTATCCCATAACCTAACCCCTCCCATATTTAAAGTTTCCTCAAGCTCAAAATTTTAAAAAGACATCCTCTAGACTGCTCTTTTAGGGAAGAATCAGATTTTACTAGTTGCCCCTATGTGGGTAGCACTACACAAGTATAAAACAGTACCAATGAGTATAGAAACATTGACAGTCTCTGGTATTCTAACATTTTTAATATCCTATATAAACCAACCTCAAATAGGTTTTGCCTTGTCAGTTAAAAAAGTAGAAATTGTGTAAGACAGATATATAGATATACTAAGGTTTATTTACTAAAGCTAGACAGTGCAAAATTGAACTCACTGCAAAGAAACCAATCAGTTTCCAGGTTGTTTTTTGCCCTAACTTGAACAAGCTGAGGTTAGAAGCTGAATGACTTCTATGCAGAAGTGAGCCTGATTTTGCACTCTCCAGCTTTAGTAAATAAACCCCACTATTTATTTGCAAATGTAGAAAATCACCATCAGGGCTCTTTCATGTGACGTGATCCCATTGACTTCAATGGGTGAGTTTTGACAGACTCCTGTTAAATTCTGCAAGCCAAGTTGAAATTGCTGTGAAGTAAAGCGTCACAACCACAGCATCCACTGCAATTTAGGTGAGTGGTCAGGCGGGTGAGGAGCCACATACAACTACTTGTTTTTACCGCCCCATGGCTGCCCTTGTGAAAGGAGCCTTAGAAGCTGCTTACATATATTCCTTGTTCATCTTGGTACACCTTATAAATGCTACATATATATATATATATATATATATATATGATTAGGTTTTAACATCAATGTGTTAATCTATGCATTCTTTATATGTATCCCTTTATAATCAATTTTTATTAAAATGTTTTAAATAGGATAAAAAAGGCTATTCTAGCACAGTTCACGTTCATATAGACGTAAAAGATGTGGACACTATGAATCCTTATTTTATTTACCCTCTTTATGAAGCCGCAGTTCCTGAAAACCATGTAAGTACAACAATAAAGTTAGTAGCAGCCAACACTAAAATCCAACAAAAATTGTGTAAATGTATGAGGTATAAAAAGTGCAGCACTAAACTGATAATAATAACATAGAAATGCAATAAAGTGCAAAGTACAAAAGTGAACATCATACATGACATAACATCATCCCTACTGAATAAGCCATAGAAGATCAGAAAACTATTAACAGTTCATTTTCGTTATAAAGCCCTATTCCAAGCCAATTACTCCTCCCTATTCAATAATATAAGATCCACACTTAAAATATGGTCCACTTATCACATTTCATTCCTGGGTAAAATCTGTGCAGTTAAAATGACTATCCTACCCAAATTATTCTTCTTCTTCAGAGCTCTTCCTATCTTAGTACCCAAAAACAAAATAATCTTAATTCAGCGTATGGTTAATAAATTTGTATGGTCTGATAGAAAGCCCAGATGTAGTAACGCCCTTCTATATAGACCACAATCTCAAGGGGGCATGGGCCTCCCTAATATATGGCACTATTACCTTACAGCAAGAATCACCCAAACAGCTCAATGGTTTGCACCCATAAACAATATTCCATGAATCTCTTTTGAACAAAACTCAATATCCCCATTCCTCCTCCAGGGCATTTTATGGTCAACTGCTGTCTCCACAAGAAAACTTTTAAAATATAATAAAATAGTAGCTCACTCCCATCAATTGTGGACACACAACAGAGACACTCTTAACTTGAGCTCCTTAACCCCACCACTTGCCACATTCCTTGGTGATTCTTGTTTCCCACTAGCATTTGAAAATAATAACCTGCCTCCTGGAGTAATCTAAACCTTACCACCCTAAAGTCCTTATCAAATGGCAATATATTCTCTTCCTTTGAGACTCTGCATTCCAAGTACAGACTTCCAACTCCTGAGCATCATAACTACATGCTAATCAAACATTTTTTTTTCAAAATATAATTCACTGACCTTCCAGTCCCTAAACTCTCACTTCGAAAATGTTTGCATATGATCCTCTAGGGACAAAGGTCAGATCTCAACAATGTAGAAATCATTCAAAGAGCCCTTACTATCTGAAAAATCTAAACCCATATTGCATTGGGAGTTGGAATTGAATTGCTCATTTTCATTGAAAGAATGGCTCTCTATGATAGACAATATGCGTAAGAGTTCATGTTCAGCTTCTATCAGAGAAACCCCACTGAAACTAACCACCAGATGGTATTTGACCCCAGCAAAAATTCACACATTTTATCCCACAACCTCACCAAACTGTTTCAGAGGGTGCTCAGAACACGGAACTCTTCTTCATATATTCTGGAGCTGCAACTCCCTAAAACAGATCTGCCAACAAGTTACCTGATTTATTGTTAAACTAGCAGGTAAATCTATCACACTCTCCCCTCAAATATGCTTGCTCTTTGCAAAAAATCCTGATATATCTACCTCCTGCAATAGATTACTCCATTGCCTTTTTAGTTCAGTCCAGTGGAAGATTGCCTGTAACTGGTGTTCTCCAAACATATCTTGTGAACAAGTAATATCTATAATGGAAACAATCAGACTAACTGAGTGGATCCATCATACCCTGTTCGATTCCATGCATTTATTCAAGGGAAAATAGGCAAACTTTGAACATTTTCCCCTTTAGTTAATATCTTCGATCCACCTATTTCAGTTTGATGCATATTACCCTTTTTAGTTTAGCAATATTGCTTTATCACACAGTGATTATCCTTAAAAATATTTCCACTGTATCTGCATCCCATGTATGATTCAGATAGACCTAATAACCTGTATACTTATTTTGTACCAATGACCTGTACTGTTCCACACTGATCAATATCTCCGTATTTGACAGATTGTATTGTAACCTTTTTCTATGTTCAACCTTCCTAATAAAATCTTTTGTAAGCAAAAGAAAAAAAAAGAGTTTATTTTCAGTGGAAAAAAATAATAATTAACTTGAATAATTAAAGTTCATATTCCATGATAATGCTCAACACAAAATCCAAGCGTTGATTAAAGAGGTCACCACAACGAGTGTATCCACCACCAAAAGGAAGGGATTAAATACGCTTACCAAAAGGTAGCTTTAACAAAGTACAGGGTGGGCCATTTATATGGATACACCTTAATAAAATGGGAATGGTTGGTGATATTAACTTCCTGTTTGTGGGACATTAGTATATGTGAGGGGGGAAACTTTTCAAGCATTTTGAAGTCGGCCATTTTGAATCCAACTTTTGTTTTTTCAATAGGAAGAGGGTCATGTGACACATCAAACTTATTGGGAATTTCACAAGAAAAACAATTGGTTTTAACCGCTTAACAACCGCCCCATAGACAATTGACGTCTACAGGGCGGTTGCTTAATTCTGGGAGGACGTCTATTGACGTCCTCCCAGAATCGCGCTCCCCGCGCGCCCCCTGGGGCGCGCACACGGGAACATCCGTGACCGTCGGGTCCGGGGGACCCGACTGATCACGGATCGGGGTGAATGGCCGCTGTGCGCGGCCTTTCACCACGTGATCGCGCCGTCAAATGACGGCGTGATCACATGTAAACAAGCCGGCGGAAGCGCCGGCTTGTCTCTCCTCTCCACACCGATCGGTGCAGTGTGAGAGGAGAGAGGGGGGAGAGAGGTGGTGCTGCAGCGCTGTGGGCAATGTGTATCGTTGGCGGG
>BLSH010409522.1:164885-187255 GCA_018402905.1 Glandirana rugosa | reverse complement strand
AAAGGTCCTTTAACAAGTAGATCCTTACTCCAAAGCTGACTTGATGGCCAGCAATTCCCTATCACCGACATCATAGTTCCAGCAAGATGGTGCACCACCACATTATGGGTGTCAGTTCCGAGCATTCCTAGATGAACAATTTCCTGGAAAGTGGATTGGTCGTCGTGAGCCAGTTGAATGGCCCCCAAGGTCTCCCGATCTGACCCCCTTAGACTTTTATCTTTGGGGTCATCTGAAGGCAATTGTCTATGCTGTGAAGATACGAGATGTGCAGCACCTGAAACTACGGATACTGGAAGCCTGTGCTAGCATTTCTCCTGCGGTGTTGCTATCAGTGTGTGAAGAGTGGGAGAAGAGGGTTGCATTGACAATCCAACACAATGGGCAGCACATTGAACACATTTTATAAGTGGTCAGAAACTTGTAAATAACTCATGAAAGAATAAAGTTACGTTCGTTAAAACCAAGCACACCATTGTTTTTCTTGTGAAATTCCCAATACGTTTGATGTGTCACATGACCCTCTTCCTATTGAAAAAACAAAAGTTGGATTCAAAATTGTCTACTTCAAAATGGCCACCATGGTCACCACCCATCTTGAAAAGTTTCCCCCCTCACATATACTAATGTGCCACAAACAGGAAGTTACTATCACCAACCATTCCCATTTTATTAAGGTGTATCCATATAAATGGCCCACCCTGTAGTATTAGTCATCCAGATGGTAGTCCTAAAGATGGCAACCAGGGATAAACAGCAAGATTGTCTGTGCCATCTGAGCCACTTGTTGATTTATAAACTCTGTAATTCATCTATCTGGCTTGTTGAGCAGAGCTTCCATCAGATCTCTGAAATGACAACCCTCCAGATTGTTCCCAGACAGGTTTAGTGTCCTCAGTGTCTGGTTATTTATTATTACAGATGCCAGATGGGAGCATAAACTGTCTGTCAGGTGATTAGAGGACAATCATGGACCCACTGGACCCGAGACACGGCTTTCAGCCGTGATATAAGCCGGCCCGAGTACTAGCAGTGGGGTTCCCTATATTATGGGCCATTTGGACAAGACACCAGGGACTGCGTCCAGTCAAATCCACATGCATGGATAGACGGACAGCCCTTTAGACTAGCCAGGTAGAGGAGCACACCTAGGTCCTGCACATTTTTTCCTCCTACAGGTTTTGTTAAAGCTGCCTTATGGTAAGCGTATTTAATCCCTTCCTTTTGGTGGTGGATACACTCGTTGTGGTGACGTCTTTAACCCCTTCCTTACCGGGCACTTAAACCCCCCTCCTGCCCAGACCAATTTTTGGCTTTCAGCGCTGTCGCATTTTGAATGACAATTGCGCGGTCGTGCGACGTTGTACCCAAATAAAATTTGCGTCCTTTTTTTCCCACAAATAGAGCTTTCTTTTGGTGGTATTTGATCCCCTCTGCGTCATTTCTGATCGCCGCTATAAACAAAAAATGAGCGACAATTTTGCAAAAAAGAACAATATTTTTTACTTTTTGCTAAAGTACAAATCCATTAAAAAAATTATTCATCGGTTTTGGCTGATATATATTCTTCTACATATTTTTGGTAAAAAAAAAAAACGCAATCGGCGTATATTGATTGGTTTGCGCAAAAGTTATCGCGTCTACAAACTGGGAATTGATTTATGGCGGTTTTATTATTTTTTTTTTTTTACTAGTAATGGCGGCGATCTGCGATTTTTATCGGGACTGCGATATTGCCGCAGAAATGTCGGACATTTTTTACACATTTTTGGGACCAATGACATTTATACAGCGATCAGAAATTTAAATGTCCACTGATTACTGTGTAAATGTCATTGGCAGTGAAGGGGTTAACCAGCAGGGGGAGTGAAGGGGTTAACAATGTTCCCTGGGTGTGTTCTAACTGTGGGGGGGCAGGGCTGGTCGGGACATAACAGATCTAACTGATCCCAGTGACAGGGATCAGTAGATCTGCTATGTCCCCTGTCACAGAACGGGGAACCGCTGTGTTTACAACGGCGGTTCCCCGTTCTGAGGCTCCTAAAGGTGATCGGCGGGTCTCGGGCGGACATCGAGTCCGCCCAACCCACGGGCACGCTCGCGCAGCATGCGGCGCGCGCGTGCCGCCGCTGCCGCCAGGGGGCGCGCCTGGAGCGCGCCTGGAGCATGCGCAGTGGAGGACGTCCATGGACGTCCTCCGGGCATTTCAGGTCCGCGCTGGAGCCGTACTTCGGCTATAGCGCGGACCTGGAGTGGTTAATGGACACTTGGATTTTGTCTTCAGAATTATCATGGAATATCAACTTTAATTATTCAAGTTAATTATTATTTTTTCCAATGAAAATAAACTCTTAATAGTTTTCTGATCTTTTATGGATTATTCAGTAGGGATGATGTTATGTTATTTATGATGTTCACTTTTGCACTTTATTGTGTTGATATGTTATTATTATCAGTTTAGCGCTGCACTTTTTATACCTCATGATGCTATTACGCCCTGCCTGGTAAATATGCGGTAATGAATGCTATATGGAGTAGGCTGTGATATACAACAATAGTATGAGATACAGTATCTCGCAAAAGTGAGTACACCCCTCACATTTTTGTAAATATTTTATTATCTTTTCATGTGACAACGCTGAAGAAATTACACTTTGCTACAATGTAAAGCAGTAAGTGTACAGCTTGTATAACAGTGTACATTTGCTGTCCCCTCAAAATAACTCAACACACAGCCATTAATGTCTAAAGAGCTGGCAACAAAACTGAATAAGTGAAAATGTCCAAATTGGGCCCAATATTTTGTGTGGCCACCATATTTTCCAGCACTGCCTTAACCCTCTAGGGCATGGAGTTCACCAGAGCTTCACAGGTTGCCACTGGAGTCCTCTTCCACTCCTCCATTACAACATCACGGAGCTGGTGGATGCTAGAGACCTTGTGCTCCTCCACCTTCCATTTGAGGATGCCCCACAGATGCTCAATAGGGTTTAGGTCTGAAGACATGTTTGGCATGTCCATCACCTTTACCCTCATCTTCTTTAGCAAGCAGTGATTATCTTGGAGGTGTGTTTGAGGTTGTTATGTTGGAATACTGCCCTGCGGCCCAGTCTCCATCTCTGATTCAGTATGTCACAGTACATGTTGGCATTCATGGTTCCCTCAATGAATTGTAGCTCCCTGTGCCGGCAGCACTCATGCAGCCCCAGACCATGACACTCCCACCACCATGCTTGACTGTAGGCAAGACACACTTGTCTTTGTACTCCTCACTATTTCCCGAAGACAACCTCTGCATATGATGCTGAGCATGTGCACTCAACTTCTTTGGTTGACCAAGACGAGATCTGTTCTGAGTGGAATCTGTCCTGTTAAACTGCTGTATGGTCTTGGCCACCATGCTGCAGCTCAGTTTCAGGGTCTTGGCAATCTTCTTATAGCCTAGGCCATCTTTATGTAGAACAACAATTCTTTTTTTCAGAACCTTAGAGAGTTATGTGCCATGAGGGGCCAAGTTGAACTTCCAGTGACCAATATGAGAGAGTGAGAGCGATAACTCCAAATTTAACACACATGCTCCCCATTCACACCTGAGACCTTGTAAAACTAACGAGTCACATGACACCGGGGAGGGAGAATGGCTAATTGGGTCAATTTGGACATTTTGATTTAGGGGTATACTTACTTTTGTTGCCAGAGGTTTAGACATTAATGGCTGTGTGTTCTTATTTTCAGGGGGGCAGAAAATGTACACTGTTATACAAGCTGTGTCATTGGGGGTGTACTCACTTTTGTGAGATACTATACATACCTAATTCACATGCATATGATTATTCTTGGACCCCAAAGAGATGCATATTACTGACAATGGGTGGGAATGTGTTGTAGTGTGACCAGGGGTATGTTGGATGAAGGAATTAAAACTAATACAGTTATTATGGTTGTTTCTATGTATTGGTATATACTGACATAATGTTTTAACATATTATTCCAGAAGGGTAATTTATGTACCCATCCCGAGGAAATAAAAGCTATGGATGGTGATATTGGCATTAATGAAACAGTGACTTACAATATCAGTAATGGTAAGTTTTGCCAATAGATTTCCTGTACAGCTCTATGGTACAGCCAGAAACCAGAACAAAGATTATAATCGTACCAGTATATGTAACAGTAGGTACAAAAGGTGGCATAGCTGCAAACATTTGGAAATACTTAGGAGGAGCACCTTGAAGGGGCTAAGATGCAAAATGCAGCACATGTGGGGAAAGGGCCAAAGGTTAATATATCTTGGACAGCCTGCGGGACACAGACACTGCAGGACACAGTCTGCAGAATGTCACGAAGGGACTATGGCTACTATGAAAGATGCCTGAATATAACGTTTACCATAAGTAAAAGCAGATCCAGATTTACCATTAAGCTTAGTGGACCTATGCCACTAGGTTAGCCTTTCTCTATTTCCATTAGAAGAAACCTTGAAATAATGTTCATGTCTCAGGGTACCCCTTCTAACACCAATTCATTGGGCGCAATAGAGAAAAAATGCTCCTGACATCAGAGGTCATTGGGAAGAATGCTCTCCATACAATGTTAGGTCAGAATACCACCCTTACAAATAGCTAAAATGATCAACAGTGTCATGCCACTGACTCTGCCAAGTAATGTTGGCCCTGGAACTATGCAGGCACCATCAAGGAATGCTCAAGGAAACCCTAACAAGCTCTGTAGGAACTTTCATCTCAAGAATTACAGTCATCTCCTATTCTATGCCAGGTTAGGACCAGTAAAAAAAGAAAGAAAGAATCTTTATAACAGTTTTAATCCTTGCAAGGAGTATTACTTTAGGTGCCAAAAGTTGCTTACATGCCTCATTAATAAAAATCCAGCTGTGTAAAAATGTTTAATTGCAACCTGGAGACCCATCAAACCTTTGTCCATGCTACTATATGATATGCTTGTGTATTGCTTACCCCCACAGGTGCGTGCTGCTGGAAATAAACATATTCTCCCTAAGTAGTACAGAAGCTGCCAGTCACACAAGCACAGTCCACACACACAGACAATTAAAGCTCAGTCTAAGGCATTTCTTTTTAGGATTTATTGCTGAGGAACTTTACCAGGAGATGGGTTTAGGGTCATGGGATACTCGAAAATGATCAGTAACAGCAGTTACTGTAATAGCAGCCTGTCTAGTGGTAGCAGGGAATGGTCAGGATATCTGCCCTACAGCTATAGACCACAGAGCAATCTCTAGCTACTGATTCTCTTCTGGCATTAGCGCAACTATCAGTCCCTGTAAGATTTTTCCACAGTGTCCAAAGAGTACTGTCTGCCCCCCATCCTCTACAGGTAGATCCCTAGTATGAGAGATCACAAAATCCTTTTCCTGAAACCGTTCCCCTGAAACAGTGTCCTTTAGCAAGTGTACTTCACAAGCAATTCTCCTCAGGCCCTTAGCCCAGCAGCTGCTGAAGCCCAAACAGCAGTCTGTTTTCTCAGTGATCCTTCTCCAAGAGACTGAAATGCTCCCTGAAGAGAAAAGAACAATCTGCTCAGGCCTCCTGCACATTTATTACCTCCCCAGCCACCTTCTAG
This sequence comes from Glandirana rugosa, assembly GCA_018402905.1. Lineage (NCBI taxonomy): Eukaryota > Metazoa > Chordata > Amphibia > Anura > Ranidae > Glandirana > Glandirana rugosa. Next base: position 181,657 of record BLSH010409522.1, on the reverse strand, counting down.
ATGCCTCCTTCCAGGGTTTGGCTGGGGCATGATAAATATTCAACTGATCATTTGAATCTCCCAGCCATATGCTCTGGAATCGTCTTTTGCTACATGAAGTGATCTGATACTCTGTACTTCTCATGCTGTTGACAGTGATGCGTTCTCATGTTGAATAAAGAGTGCCAACTTGCCTGTCCACCAGTGATATTTGGGCGTAAACTGTTTTTATCCTAACTGCAAAGATGCCTCTTCTTTCTACACTGATTAGTGATCTATTTAAAAGGTGCAAAAGGTTAGCCTTTATAGATCCTGCCTCTTGTTAAATTATGCTCACTATGGGAAAGTTCTGAGAAAGAAGCAGGAATACCAATCTATTATGACAGATTAAAAGATCTGCACCCTGGGTTTGGGAGGTAGATGAACACTGAGATTTCTATTCAAGTATGTTTTTTTTTAACTCAAAAAGTACATCCTATTGTTTTCATCCTCCAACCAAATCTCCAGATTCCTTTGTTTTTGCTGCTGTAATTTGACTTCTTGTTAGAGGGTAGCTACATTCATTCTCCATGGTCCCACTGTATTTAGGAATGTAGCCACACTCTCTTGCTTGCTCCTAAGATGCACTGGGACTATAAGCTATGGAGCATGTAATCAAGCACAGACACTTTTGCAGTGATTGTGCTTTTCTCCTTCTCGCAATGTAGGGCTCCTTTCACACTGATGGAATGATCGGGTGGACTCGATTGGACAATTAATTGCTGTCTATGGAGCGGCAGATGTCACTGGACATGTGCCCGCTGACACCCCCCTGACCTCGCCTCCTTTCCACTAAAAACAGATGGATGGGAATTCCCCATCCATCCGGCGGATCGGATCAGATGATAGTCAGATGGATACAGACAAGTGGTCGGTTTCTATCCGACAGCCCATAGAGAACAGCGGGCTGTGTCCACTCTGCATTAGCTAAGCAGACATGGACCCGTCATCCACCTGCTTAGCGGGAATCAGCGGGGAGATCCCCTGCTGAGCTGGTGGACTCCACCAGTGTGAAAGGGGTCTAAATCTAATAAGCAGCCAGTTCATTGAAAACAATGCTCTTCAATTTCTTAATAGTCATATAGTTGCTAAAAGCAGGAGTAAAATATGCAGATTAAAAATGTAAATTGTGAAGTTTAAATTAAAATTTACTTTAAAGCTAAAGTTTAGGTATAATTTTTATTGCAAAGTTACTTTGATAGCTTGGACCAAAATGCTTATTCCATACCTAACCAATTCCTGTGGCAGCTGCAAATCAATACTACAGTTTTAGCAGTAAGCTGGATCAATGTAATTTTGCAATAGAAATCATACTTAAACTTATAGCTTTAATGAGTAACTATTTTTTGTTGAGAAAACAAAACATGGCAAGGATTTTTAACAAACGTGTTGCAGATCCCTACCTTTATCTGCTCTGAAGGAATAGCTCTTGGTATGACCATGTCCTGTGCAGGGTGCTTTATGAATTAGAGGGTCTGGTTCATTATAATCAGCTAATGCACATTCTGATGATTGGTGCAGAGGATGCCTAATACCTGACTATCTCTATCTCAGTGCAGACTTCTTCACAGAAGTAGGAAATAACATTTTTGGAGGTGTTCTGTACACCTGCTGTGTACAGAATGCCTTCAATTTATCATATGGTATTGCATTTTACAAAATAAAATTACAGTGTTGCAGATTGCAAAAAGAAAGGCAATTTGTAATAACATTAAGCCTGGGTTCACACAGGGGCGATCCGACTTCAGGGGCGACTTTGCTAGGCGATTTGAAAGCAACTTCAAGGCAACTTCAGCGTGACTTTGGGTGACTTACAACGCAACTCCATGCCAGGCAACTTTGCCTGTGGCCAATCAGAGAAGGGAGGGAGGGGTTGCCTGGGTAATTCGGGGGGAGTAACTGTAAATTCTTTTCTTTTTCCCGTAAGTCGCTTCAATATATATGGGGGATCCGACTTGGAGACGACTTCCATTGAATTCTATGGGTACAAGTTGGATAGAAGTCACCTTGAAGTAGTACAGGAACCTTTTCTGAAGTCGGAGCGACTTCAGTAGTGTACATTAAGACGGCTCCCATTCACTTCAATGGGAGTTCAGATGTCAAGCGACTTGGGGCGACAAGCCGCCCCTGTGTGAACCGGCCCTTAATCACAATATGAAGTGTGTAGCAATTGTAAATTCTTTACTATTATAAATGCTGCAATAATGTGCTAACACACTGTCCATATTCTGAAAGATAAAATTTTTTTATAATGTATTTTTAAAATCTTAAACTGTTTCTGTATATGTACAATGAATCTTGGTCATTATGAGAAATATCTGTGATTCTTATTGTGCATTTTTCTATTGCAGTTCACCCTGCTGAGTACAGCACTGCTTTTTCCATTAACACTTTCAATGGAGTTATTTCACTTATCAGAGAATTGGACAGAGAGGCTGTATCGTCCATCAGAGTGTACATTAAGGTATTTCTTTTTTCTTGAGAAAAGTACTACTGTTTTCTAGTAAATCGTATATAATATAACAATGAGTGAAAATATAACCCTCTTAAATAGTATTAACCAATATCTCTTTCTGATGTACACGTTGGGAGCGATTCGGTAAACCATATACAACAAATTTCTCAAAATATGAACAAAACCATTCTCTTTGCTCCCCCCAAGACCTCCTGCTCACTAGCTCCTTTGTCATTTCTTCCCATATTCCCTTCTGGTACTTCCTCAGAGCCTCTCCCATCCTCTGGAAATCCTTACCCCAATCTGTCTGACTATCCCCCACTCTGCCCAGCTTTAGGTGATCCCTTAAAACCCATCTCTTTAGAGAGGCCTATCCTGCTTCTAACAAATAAACTCAACTTTTACCTTCTCCACATCTCATCCCTCACAGTTATTACCTTTTTTATCACCTTGCTCTCGCTTTTAGATTGTAAGCATTAGCGATCAGGGCCCTCTGATCCCTCTTGTATTGAAATTTTATTGCAACTGTACTGTCTGCCTCTTTTTTGTTAAAGCACTGCACAAACTGTTGGTGTTGTATGAATCCTGTATTATAATATTAATAATAATTTATGGTGAAAGCCATGTGCCAAATTCAAGAAAACCCTTCAACATTTTTATTGTTAGTACAGTTGTATGGGACAAATTAATGTAGTTCTTATTTGTGACACTTTTAGGCTAAAATTCTATGTGCAGCAGACTTTTCTGCCCCTCTGAAAAGTTTTAGCCCTGTAAAAGCCAAACCCCTGTGCTGCAACTGCATGCATTACACATGCTTGCATGGTAGTTGTGGCATGGGCTCATTCACTTGCATGGGTCGGTACTATCCGTTGAACATGACAGAGGGTATCATTTTTGCTGCAGCCCTGAAGCAAAGCATCATTTGTACAAACCTTTTTGGCGGCCTTTGCAGCTTAAAGTAGAACTATAGGCAAAACTTTTCATTTTGGACAGAGCAAGGTTATAACCTCTGCTGGATTTGTTTTTTCACCATTGGTTGTCCCACTGCAGAGATTTCCCTTCACTTCCTGTCCCATAGCCAAACAGTAAATGAGAGGAAATCTCTCAAATTAAGAGAATTCTCTAGGGACCCCAAGATCACCAGAACTATTGTCCCCAAAGAAAGATTCCCCCTTTATTAATTTCCTGGGGACAACCTAAAATTTGGGATTTTCTTTTACTTTCACTTTCAATGATAATGATAAACAGGACAAATAGAGAGGATGAATCTCCTTAACAGGGGCACAGACAGCAATAAAAACTGAAAGGGTTTTTAATACCCCTGCACTCTATCCAAAACTAACAAAAAAAGGTTTTGTCTTTAATTATACTTTAAAGCGGAGCTCCACCCAAAAGGGGAAGTGAAGAAGAATTTTACCTGTGTATATGCATACGCATATTTACGTATGTTTTTGTAAGGTCCTTATGGAACATTTCACTCAGGATCTTTCTGTAAACATGATACTAAATATGAACATCAGTCAATTATTATGTCCGTGGACAAATCCTAAGTTGTTAAAGCTCACCTTTGCTAAATAAAAGACATGGGGGAATGGAGTCACAGGGAGAGGAAGACCCTGACAGCAATAAAAACATTGTCAGAAGTTCAACCCTTAGCCACCTAAAGGCTCCTTTCACACTGAGGCGGTTTTCAGGCATTTTAAGGATTGAAATAGCCTCTAAATCACGCCTGAAAACCGCCTCAAATCTCTTGCCCATTCTTGTCAGTGTGACTCTTCACACTGGAGCGGTGCATTTGCAGGGTGTTCACAGAACTCCTGCAAGCAGCATCTTTGGGGCACCGGCCTGCACATTGAAATTAATGGGGACCACTGCTAAAGCACCAGAAAAGCGCTTCGGCAGCGGCGCTAACCCCTTTTTAACCCCGTTGGGGGGTGGGGGTTAAAAGCACCGCGCTCCCGCACCAAAAGCAGCGCTGCTTTGCCGGTAAACCGCCGCTAGAACGATTGGGGTTTTACCGCGGCCGCGCTGCACGGGTTAGCAGTGTGAAAGTGGCCAAAGGGTTCATGCACACAAGGATTTTATAGTAAGGCATTTTATACAGTACGCCAAACCTATTTTCCCAATGCTTTCCTACGTCCTGGGAGCTACATGTGCCGCATACTGCCTTCCATGTCGCTGTACACAACCATAAACTCAGATGCTTGTTTGCATCAGTGTTTACCACGCATGCACATGCGATGCATATTTTAAACACAAAACTTCACTTGTATGGCAGGCTGTACACTGCATGTGCGCCTCCCCAGGTGCAGGAAAGTACCTGGAAAATACACTAGGCATATGAAATGTCTATTAAAACCCTGTGTACGTGAACCCTAAAAAAGGTTTTTGTCTGTTTTTCCTGTGGGAATGGTTCTCTGTCACTTCCCATCCTGACAGGACCTGAGGTGAAATCTCCTCAACAGGAACAGAAATGGAGGTAAAAACGTGACAGAGGCTCTAAGGCTAAGTTCACACTGCCATTAAAAGCATTAAAATGTAAATTATACAATGGACACAACACAGTGCTGTCCACACTATCAAAACTTGAAGCGCTAGGGTCGCTTTGCTTTAAAATTGGAGTCTCATGTCGAATCAGGAGGCGTTTGAAGCCTTTCAACGCCTCCCATTCAGGTCTATGGTAACGCTTTGCAAATGCTCTGGCAGGCGTTTGTGGTTGCGGTGCGGTTGCGGGGTGTTAAAATGATTTTTTTTTCCTGTAATGTCACTTCCCATTTAAAAGTAGGTATTTGTGGAGCAGTTTTAACGCACCTTAACGCTCATCAAATACTTCAAAACTGCGCATAGTGCATTTGGGGAGCGTGTTTAACTTTTCACTAGCGTTTGTAAAATGACAGTCTAACCCCCATACTATATAGCTCATTGATGCCAGTCTAACCCCCATACTATAGCTCATTGACGCCAGTCTAACCCCCATACTATAGCTCGTTGACACCAGTCTAACGCTTATACTAATGCTATGCTAGAAGCGTTTGATAAGTGTTAGAAATTTAGTCATGTGTGAACAAGCTCTTACTCTTCCCTGCTCAAAATAAAAATAGAATGTTTTGGCTGGAGTTGGGTTTTAATGTGCCAAGAGTTTGGAAACTGTTAATCACTGGTGGAGCAGGAAAAGGAAGTAAAAAAAGAGGTCTGTTTATGGCAGAGACAGAAGAGACATGTCCTCTATGAATCTGTAGAATGTATAGAATGTAAAGCATGGGATATTCCCTTCTCAAACATTCAGAGTACAAGTATATTAATAATCGCCAAAACTTTGGGAGAAACTCTTTTATTGGATAAATGTTCTATTGAAGAACCCACAGAAATAACAGACAGGCAGGAGCTGCTGTGTTATCTCACATACACTGCAAGAAAACCCTGAATACAATGTGTGATTCCCGCCATTTTTATTGTTTAGGCTACTCAGCAAAATAATCATCTGAAAAGTGCCGATTCTGTGGTCCTTGTTACTATTTTGGACGAAAATGACAACCCTCCTCAGTTCTCACAGTCTGTTTATGAAGTCTTAGTACCTGAACACTTACCTCCTGGATCACAGGTCTTGCTACTCACAACCAATGACAAAGATGAGGTAAGTTGCGCCCCATGTTTCTTAACAGGCCTCACAATGAACTCGCTGTAATAGATGCTATTCTTATTAAGGGCACTACTGGGCTCTGGGGTCAATTTACTAAGAGATATATACCACATGAAGTTTTGCCTTACAATAACTCATGCAGTTTTTACCTCAAAAGTAGTCAATTCACTAAAAAAAGCATTATTTAACAAATGTGTTAATACATTTATGTTTTGTGATATTTAGCAATTACATTTAGTAGTAACAAATATTTTTTACTTTGTTTCATTGCAGTTTTTTTCACAGGCTACCACTGCACCAGAAGGATATTTTCTATGAATAAAGACACACAGACATATTGTAAAACAATGAAAATATTGTTAGTGGGTCTTCAATTACTAAGCCTGCATTCACACAGGCGCAATACGACTTAGGAGGACTTTGCTAGGCAACTTTCAGCACGACTTCAGGCGACTTACAACACGACTTATGCCAGACGACTTTGCCTGTGGCCAATCAGAGAAGGGAGGGAGGGGATTTCCCTAGATTAATTCTATTCTTTTCACTGTAAAGTCGCTGCCATGTAGATGGGGGATCCGACTTGGAGGCGACTTCCATTGAATTTTATGGGCACAAGTCGGATAGAAGTCGCCTTGAAGTCGTGCAGGAACCTTTTCTGAAGTCAGAGCAACTTCAGTAGTATACATTAAGATGGCTCCCATTCACTTCAATGGGATTTCAGATGTCAAGCGACTTGGGGCGACTTGAGGCCTGTGTGAATGGGCTCAGTATGTTCTCCATTTAGCGCAATGTTACTAAGTATCTACATTCCTGAGCTAAGATCATAATATTGCCACACTATTTCCTTGTTTTCTCTTAACCACCTAATGACAGCGTCACATACATTTACTGCTGCAAGGTGGCAGCATAACGTGACTCTCCATCTATAAGTGGCGGTTCGCGCATGCGCGGCTAGGCGCCGCGCTCTCGTGTCTGCTGCGAGCTCCAGGAGTGTGGCCGCGGATCAGGCGGACTCAATGTCTATCGGCGACCCGCGATCGCATACAATAGCAGAAAAGCGGGGAGCCCCCAATGTAAACACGGCGGTTCCCAGCTCCGACAGGGGACATAACACTGATCTACGGATCCCTGTCACTGGGATCAGTTAGATCTGTTATGCCCCTGCCAGCCCAGCCCCCACACAGTTAGAACACGCCTAGGGAACACAGTAAACCCCTTCATTGCCTCCAGTAGGTTAACCCCTTCCCTGCTAGTGACATTTATACAGTAATCAGTGGCTATTTAAGTTTCAGATCGCTGTATAAATGTCAATGGTCCCAAAAAAGTATCAAAAATGTCCAACATGTCCGCCGCAATACCACAGTCCCGCTAAAAATTGCAGATCGCCGCCATTACCAGAAAAAAAATATAGTAAGAACGTCATAAATTAATTCTCATGTTTTGTAAACGCGGCAACTTTTGCACAAACCAATCAATAAACGCTGATTGCGATTTTTTTTTACCACAAATATGTAGAAGAATATATATCAGCCAAAACTGATGGATACATTTTTTTTATATATATTTTTTTTGGATATGTATTTTAGCAAAAAGTAAGAAATATTGTTTTTTTTCAAAATTGTCGCTCTTTTTTGTTTATAGCAGTGATCAGAAGTGACGCAGAGGAAATCAAATATCACCGAAAGAAAGCTCTATTTGTGGGAGGAAAATTATGCCAATTTCGTTTGGGTATAACGTTGCAAGACCGCGCAATTGTTAGTTGAAGCAACGCTGTGCCGAATTGCAAAAAGTGCTCTGGTCCTAATGAGGGAAATTCTTCCGGGGCTGAAGTGGTTAACCTTCTGTCCGGTGCACAGTTCCCCTCATTGTCATTTTGCACATTCTTAGGCCTTATGCACACTGGGTATTTGCCCTGCTCTCTTGAACACCTTTTGCCTGGCAGGTAAAAATAGGCATTAAAATTGCACCTAAAGCCATGTTTTTGTAAGCTCAATTAGGCGTGTTTAGATGTAAAGTATTTAGGCACATCAAATGCTTGGGCATTAATTAATTCCATTAACCTGAATAAGACCCCTTTCACATGGCGGGTTTGTTGCGTCTGCTAGATTCATGCTGCTGGAATGACCGGGTTATGCAATCAGCGTGTAGACGCACACAGAGTGATTACCTGCGGTTTGCGACAGATGTCTGAACCTGGAAGCAGTCAACTCACTACAACACAGTCAACTGTGTTCAGGCTCCAACATCCTTCCCGAACCACAGCTAATCGCTCTGTGTGCAGCTACATGCAATCAGCAGCGGCTGCTGTCTGCCCACCATTCGTTTAAATGGGCTGAGTGGCCACTGCTGATCGTGAAACCCAGTCATTCCGGCAGCAAGAATCCTCTGATTCTTGCCACAGGAAACCAGCTGCCACAACAAACCGGGTGAAAGAATTTATTCTGACTATTGAAATAAATTAACTCTCAAGAGCTAAACGTGCCTAGCATTAATGTGCGTTTAGACAAATTTAGGCACGTCAAGCGTTTTTCCTGCCAAAGCGCTCATGCTCCAGAACTTGCTGAAGTGTTTTTTGTTTCTGCCTCTAAATGCCTGTATACACATGTCTGTGCATGGCCACATTGGCTAACATTGAGGTGCATTTAAAGGCATAAATAAAAATCAAACGCTCCTAAAAGTGGCGCTTTTAACCAGTCCCCGCCTGCGCTATAGCCGAATGACGGCTACAGCGTGGGCCTTAATTGTCGGGAGGGCGTCAACAGACATCCTCCCATGCATGAGCTGCCTGCACAAAACGCGTTGACACATGAGGACCTCTCAATCAGCATTGTAATCTGTAAAACATGTCAACATCCATTGTTGTATGGATATATGCAGCCAATCTTATAAGCACAACTTCATAATTGTTTTTAATTACAAAAAACATACATGCTGTATGAATCTTGTTTTAATTATGTTATTTAATAAACTCTATTTTTTGTACAGTATCTCACAAAAGTGATTACACCCCTCACATATTTTCATGTGACAACAGTGAAGAAATTACAATTTGCTACAATGTAAAGTAGTGAGTGTACAGCCTGTATAACAGTGTAAATTTGCTGTCCTCTCAAAATAACTAAACACACAGCCATTAATGTCTAAACCTCTGGCAACAAAAGTGAGTACATCCCTAAGTGAAAATGTCCAAATTGGGCCCAAAGTGTCAAAATTTGTGTGGCCACCATTATTTTCCAGCACTGCCTTAACCCTCTTGGGCGTGGAGTTCATCATAGCTTCACAGGTTGCCACTGGAGTCCTCTTCCACTCCTCCATGATGACATCACGGCGCTGGTGGATGTTAGAGACCTTGCGCTCCTCCACCTTCCGTTTGAGGATGCCTCACAGATGCTCAATAGAGTTTAGGGCTGGAGACATGCTTGGCCAGTCCATCACCTTTCCCCTCAGCTTCTTTAGCAAGGCAGTGGTCATCTTGGAGGTGTGTTTAGGGTCTTTATCATGTTGGAATATTGCCCTGTGGCTCAGTCTCCGAAGGGAGGGGATCATGCTCTGCTTCAGTATGTCACAGTTCATGTTGGCATTCATGGTTCCCTCAATGAATTGTAGCTCCCCAGTGCCGAAAGCACTCATGCAGCCCTAGACCATGACACTTCCACCACCATGCTTGCCTGTAGACAAGACACACTTATCTTTGTACTCCTCACCTGGGTGATGCCACACACGCTTGACACCATCTGAACCAAATAAGTTTATCTTGATCTCATCAGACCACAGAACATGGTACCAGTAATCCATGTCCTTAGTCTGTTTGTCTTCAGCAAACTGTTTGTGGGCTTTCTTGTACATCATCTTTAGAAGAGGCTTTCTTCTGGGACCAATTTGATGCAGTGTCCGACATATGGTCTGAGCACTGACAGGCTGACCCCCCCCCCCATTCCTTCAACCTCTGCAGCAATGCTGGCAGCACTCATACATCTATTTCCCAAAGACAACCTCTGGATATGACGCTAAGCACGTGCACTCAATTTCTTTGGTTGAACATGGGGGGCCTGTTCTCAGTGGTACCCATCCTGTTAAACCATTGTATGGTTTTGGCCACCTTGCTGCAGCTCAGTTTCAGGGTCTTGGCAATCTTCTTATAGCCTAGGCCACCTTTATGTAGAGCAACAATTCTTTTTTTCAGATCCTCAGAGAATTCTTTGCCATGAGGTGCCATATTGTACTTCCAGTGACCAGTATGAGAGAGTAGGAGTGATAGCACCAAATTTACCACACACCTGCTCCCTATTCAGACCTGAGACCTTGTAACACTAACGAGTTACATGACACTGGGGAAGGAAAATGGCTAATTAGGGGTGTACTCACTTTTGTTGCCAGCGGTTTAGACATTAATGGCTGTGTGTTGAGTTATTTTGAGGAGACAGCAAATTTACACTGTTATACAAGCTGTACACACACTACTTTACATTGTAAAGTGTAATTTCTTCAGTGTTGTCACATGAAAAGATATAATAAAATATTTTCAAAAATGTGAGGTGTGTACCTCCTAATGGGTTCCTCAAAACAAACAGGCAACATCTTTTTAGTGGTCTGTCAGCACTCTGCCTTTTCATACAGCAGTAGGCTCTCACTGGAGAGACAGAGGGAGCCCTGAGTATAAGTCAGCTACATAGGCGTGTGCACATAGGTTGGCAGGTGTGACTATGCACACCCTATGCACCCTGTACTGTGCAAATTCCCCCTGCTGCCTGGCTGCAGAGAAAGGGATGGGGGAATCTCTGCTCTCAGTCCCTTTCTCTGTCTCAAAAGTGAGACATCAGGGGTCTGTTTAGACCCTTGATATTTCACCAAAGCCCCCCCCAGTGGTGCTCCTAAATAAAATTGTAAAAAAATAATAAAATATAATATTGTGAAAAATAATAAAAAAAACAAAATTGTAAATAAATACATAAAATAAAAATAATCTACTGACACAGATCTCTGCCCTTCTAACATATATACACACACACACACGCTTATGTTTGTTTGCTCTTTGTGGTGCACACCCTAATGCAATAGGCTGCGCACACCTATGGTCAGCTAACATACATGCCTGTGGATAGCTGAGACAGTCAGGGAGGTCTAGCTACCAAGTAAGATGTGGACCAAGGTATGGAGGCTTTCGGGCTCCAGGACCCAGAACAGAACTTAATAGGAAAACAAAATCTTGGAGGACTTACCCTGGAGTCCTCACCATTTGTGTAGGCAAAACCGAGTTGACACAAACAAACTATCCGCAATCCTGCCAGTCAGTGCCTAACAGTGATTAATACTCTTTATCCTTTTCCTGTACTACAAGTTTATTGTCATGGATCATGAACAGTTCAGGTCCTGTCTGTTTGCTTACCTCTCTGCTCTGTGTTTCAGCTTAGGGGCCGAGCCCCCATACCTGAATGATTAAGTAATCTCCTACCAGCATGGCTTCGCCCACAGGAAAGAGTACTTAACTCTGTGTGCTGCAAGCCTCGTTGCTGATCAATATTGTGTGTTTGGCTTTGTGTGTGGGCTTCTGCCGTGTGCTCCTCGTTTGTTCCCGTGTACCCATCTTGGCTTTCTTGACCTCCTTGTCTGCTAGTGACCCCGACCTTGGCGTGCTTCTTGTCTGTTTCTGTCTGCTCATAGCCCTGATCCTTGGATCCCACTGACCTTCTCTTGCTATCCTGCACTGCTGCTTTCTCTCCATTCACCTATAGCCAGCTGTGAGCATGAGCTGGGGGACCCCTGGGGGCCGTGACCTGGATCCAGTTGCAGCCAAGTTCACCCTCACTACCAGAGGCTCTGGTGAACACCTGCTGGCTCTTAGACTCTGTGCCCCTGGGGAAACCTATGCTCTAGCTCCCTGTGTAATCTGTGTGAGAGTTCCAGCAGTCCCACTTCCCTGCACCATCCTGCGCTCTAGTCGCAGCAGTCAGCTAAGGGTTCACAACCCAACGGTGCGCACCTGCCGTCAGATGACCTGACATTTATTCCACCTCCAGTGCCCCCTCCATACTGATCCTCATATCTGCCACCTGCCCCACCCCCTTCCCCAGCAACCTGCCCCCTGTTCTGGATTTCTCCGTCTTCCATACCTATTCCTTTATTTCTACAGCAAATCTCCTTCATCTCAAGCATTTGGGTGGCATTAATAGAACACTGACCACCCATCATTACTTCCCACCACAATCACATAGTTACATAGTTAGTCAGGTTGAAAAAAGACACAAGTCCATCTAGTTCAACCAAAAAAAAAAAGATATATAACCATACAATCCTTTACCCACAGTTGATCCAGAGGAAGGCAAAAAACCCCAGCAAAGTATGATCCAATTTGCTATAGAGGGGGAAAAAATCCTTCCTGATCCCCTGAAAATCAGATTTTCCCTGGATCAACTGTACCTAAAAATGTTAGTACCTAGTTATATTATTTACATTAAGGAAAGAATCCAGCCTTTTTTAAAGCAGTCTATCATGCTGGCCAAAACCACCTCTGGAGGGAGTCTATTCCACATATTCACAGCTCTAACTGTGAAGAAACGTTTCCGTATTTGGAGATAAAAATCTTTTTTCCTCTAGACGTAAAGCGTGCCCCCTTGTCCTTTGTGATGACCTTAAAGTCAATAACTCAACACCAAGTTCACTATATGGACCACTTATGTATTTGTACATGTTGATCATATCCCCCTTAATCTCCTCTTCTCAAGAGAGAATAAATTCAGCTCCTCTAATCTTTCTAGCTGAGCTCCTCCATGCCTCTTATTAGTTTGGTTGCCCTTCTCTGCACTTTCTTCAGTTCCCCGATATCCTTTTTGAGAACTGATGCCCGAAACTGAACTGCATATTCCAGATGAGGTCTTACTATTGATTTGTACAGGGGCAAAATGATGTCTCTATCTCTGGAGTCCATACCTCTCTTAATACAAGAAAGGATTTTCTTGCTTCTGAAACCGCAGCTTGGCATTGCATGCCATTATTAAGCTTATGATGTACCAAAACCCCCAGATCCTTCTCCATTATGGATTCCCCCAGTTGTACTCCCCCAGTATGTATGATGCATGCATATTTTTAGCCCCCAAATGCATAACTTTACATTTATCAATATTAAACCTTATTTGCCACATAGCCGCCCAATTAAACGGTGCATTGAGGTCTGCTTGTAAGTTGGAGACATCCTGTAAGGACGCTATTCCATTGCATAGCTTGGTGTCATCTGCAAACACTGAAATGGTACTTTTAATCCCAGACCCTATATCATTTATAAATATATTCACACTGAACCTTGGGGTACACCACTGATAACCTTAGACCATTCAGAGTAAGAATCATTAACCACTACTCTCTGAATTCGGTCTTTTAGCCAGTTTTCTATCCTTTTACAAACTGATCTTTCCAAGTAGACTTTACCTTACACATTAGCCGTGTGTGGGGAACAGTGTCAAATGCTTTAGCAAAATCCAGGTATACCACGTCCACAGCCACCCCTCTGTCTAAGGTTTTACTTACCTCCTCATAAAAAGAAATCAGGTTTGTTTGACAACTTCTGTCTTTCATGAATCCATGCTGTCTGTTGCTTAAAACATCTATGTGGTCTTTTATTAAACTCTCCAGTATCTTCCCAGCTATAGAGGTTAAACTAACAGGTCTATAGTTACTTGGTAAAGACTTTGATCCCTTTTTAAATATGGGCACCACATTGGCCCTACGCCAATCCAGTGGTACTATTCCTGTCATTAAGGAGTCCTTAAAAATTAGATACAATGGCTTTGAAATGACAGAGCTCAATTCTTTTAGGATCCGTGGATGGATGCCATCTGGTGCTTTAACTACCGTTATTCTGTCTAAATACTTCTGGACCATTTCACTTTTGAGCCATTGTGGATCATTTGGTTCTGTGTCACTACCACCCCCATTATGGACATGAGCTCCCCCATGCTCCTTTGTATACACAGAGCTGAAGAATGTATTTAATAAGTTTGCCTTCACAAAGCAAGTCCGAGTATACCATCCAAAATCCTGCCAGCCGGAGCCTCACCATGATTTGTTTACATTTTTTTTACACATTTATGTATTATACATGTAGCCAATGGCCCCCTTAGTGGTGGCTGAGTGTTTGTGGTCCATCTGTTCACACTGCCCTCAATCACATCCATACTGCACCCAGAGTCATAGAACAGGCTGGTACTTTGTTTTTTCTTCCTCCAGCACATTACTTGCTTTTCTAAACTCCGGTTCCTCTCTCCTGCACATTGCTTGTTCCAGGCCCAGAAGGAAATTTACTAGGCCTTCTCCATTCCTCCAGCCTGACTAGCACCTGGTGATGCCTGCATTGCTGTGCACAGGACCTCAGAACCACCCATTACAGGTAGGGACAGTTGATCCCCTTAGTGTGTATGTACACTGATGTGCTAGCCGGCCTGATGGACTACTATTCCCAGCCCATCCACTTGCTTCAGGTCCTGTCAGCCACTCCAGTTGCGTTGGCCTTTTCTACTGGAATAATAACAACACAGTCCCTTACTGACGCCTGCATCCTTCCCAGATTGTCTCTCACCAATCTGCTCCGGCATGCCTCTACAGCTTCTCAGGCTGTGTGTCACACACCATACACCCCATGGACTCCTGACTGAGCCTCTCCAGTAGCACTGCCTGTTGTTCTCCTGCTCCCTTGTGCTGCTCCAGGATCTCTCTCCTCTCCTCCTGGCTGCACCCCAGCCCAGACCTCAAGGCCACCCCCCCCCCAGACTGAGAGCTTCCTCCCAGGTGTGGCCTCAGCAACCTCAGCTACATCTCAGCTCCAGCTCCTCCACCCAAACTCCTCCCAGATTGGACTGACCCTGAATATTTAAGGAGGCCTGCCCCCTGCCTATCCATATTGGGGATTGGTCAGGGCTCCTTAGAATACTCCAGATGGCTACACCTCCCTCCAAGCTTTCTGTCCAGAAAACTTTCTCCAGTTTCTAGAAAGAAGTGGGAAGTCCTGGTGACCTCATCTGTGAATCACTCAATCCTCCCTGAGCCACTCCCAGCCCAGAAACAAAAACAATCAGGCCTGCACAAGTCAGGCCTGACTAAATTTTTCTCACCTACCAAAAATCTAATCACACTAGCTCCCACTTACCAGGGGGCGCTACACACACATTGGGTCATATACTAAATGCAACTCCACTGTAAGAGAGGTTTGCAGGGGAATTTTCCCCAGAGCTTAGTGAATGAGGTGAAGCTCTGCTGACTTCCATCATCCAATCATGTGGAAGCAAAAATGCAGTTTTTTTTCCTTGCACATGATTAGGTATTGTTTTGCAAAGTGACATTTCACCACAGCCACTAAGTTCTGGGGAAAATTCCCTTGCAAAGTGCAACTAATCTTGTAAAATGAAGCCTATTTGTCATTAGCAAATGAACCACATTGCTTGATATTTATCCATTTCTGGTAATATTTCAGTTATCTTTGCATATTTGTGACCTGGGTCACTCCGGTCACTCCGCTCACTGTGTTCGGGGAGGGCCAGGGAGCGGGTGCGGCGGCTTCGATTGCTATGTAATGTTCTCATTGTGTTCTCATTGTGGACTGCTGGTATTGAATTTGGGCTTGCTTTTAGAGGTTTAACCTTGTTTGTGTACATATCAGTAAGGCCGTCTTTACCCACTTCCTTACCGGGCCATTTCTGGCACTCCTCTCCTACATGTAAAAATCATCATTTATTTGCTAGAAAATTACTCAGAACCCCCAAACATTATATATGTTTTTTTAGCAGGGACTCTAGGGAATAAAATGGCAATCATTGCAACTTTTTATATGACACGATATTTGCGCAGGAATTTTTCAAACGCATTTTTTTTTGGAAAAGAAACAGTTTAGTGAATTAAAAAAATACAAAACTGTAAAGTTAGCCAAATTTTTTTGTATGTTGTAAAAGAGGATGTTACGCCGCGTAAATTGATACCCAACATGTCACGCTTTAAAATTGCGAACACTCGTGGAATTGCGCCAAACTTTGGTACGTAAAAATCTCCATAGGCGACGCTTTAAAATTTTTTTTCAGGTTACATGTTTAGGGTTACAGAGGAGGTCTAGTGCTAGAATTGTTGCTCTCGCTCTAACGCACGAGGTGATACCTCACATGTGTGGTTTGAACACCGGTTACATATGTGGGCGGGGCTTACATATGCGTTCGCTTCTGCACGCGAACACGCGGGGACGGGGGGACTTTAATTTTTTTTATTATTATTATTTATTTTACTTTTATTTTTTTATTTTTACACTGTCTCTTTAATTTTTTTTTTTTGATCACTTTTATTCCTATTACAAGGAATGTAAACATCCCTTGTAATAGGAATGGTGCGTGACAGGTACTCTTTATGGAGAGATGTGGGGTCAATATGACCTCACATCTCTCCTGGAGGCTGGAAAGACTGAGATCAGAAAAAAAATTCAGATTCCAGCCTTTCCAGCCGTGATCACGGCTTTGTTTACCAAAGCCGGCCCGGACGTGACGTCATAACGTCGCGCCTGGGCCTCCGAGGGTCATAGAGATGACTGGTGACCAGATGGTCATCAGTAATCTCCCTGTCGACAATCCAGTGGCGACGGATTCCTTCTCCCTGATGCCGATCCTACGGGCGGCACGGGAGAAGCACCGA
>BLSH010409522.1:127016-139911 GCA_018402905.1 Glandirana rugosa | reverse complement strand
CGTAAAGTTTCCCTCCAAAAACTAAATTCTTATCTGACTGGTTTGGTTAACAAGAAATGTATATTTTCCCTTTCCCTTTTATATGTAAAGAACAATTGGTTTGGTCAGTCTATTCTTAAATCAAAAACCTCCCTTTGAAATGCCTAATTAGATGACCAGTCCCAAATACCAATGCGGCTTTGCACAACAACACAATATAAAATAGATTTGTCAACTGCCCGTCCCAATACATACCCAATATATGTATACACACAATATAATATATACATGTGCATGTACATACCTAATATATATATATATATATATATACATACATATATATATATATATATATATATATATATATATATATATATATATACAGTATATATATATAATATACGAAATATTACACAACATTCCCCCACTTGGGTCTGTTCTAATTATTAGAACTGACCCATAAAGCCAACCACCAGCAACAAACATATCATTACGATTTGAGGTACTGAATGCTTTACAATGGCTCATATAAAATATGTAATTGAAAACTGGTTACATCTCTCTTCACCAGCATCTAAAATATCCCCATGAAATAGTTATTAGATAATATAGCTTTAGGCCATGACTGGGAAAGGATTTGGTAAACATTTGCGGCCCATATAGCTGTTAGACCTCATTTCAAAGTTTGTAGCTTCTTCAGTATGTCACATCGAGATCTTGAATATTGTGACAAGCTGACGTCACAGTCCATTCTTTGGTTTGATGTTATGGTATCTCTCACCATTTCACTGAAAGTAAAGTTTGGAAGCATGCTCTAGTCTAGGAGCTCCGATCCACACAAGTCCAGGATTTGCTTATCTCCAGGCTCAAGGGTTTCATTTTTAAAGATGAACTGTTCAGTTTTATTAATCTTCCTCACCAGTCCAAAATGAAACTTCTGCCAGCCACAATTTGCAACTTGCTGTAGGCTGACCCCACATTGCCTTCAATAGAGCAGTTACTTGAATCTTTTAGTCCACTGAATGGGAACATCAGATGGTTTAGATAGTATCAGCTTGACGGCAGTGCTTATCAGATCATTTGTCCAGACAAAGCAGCAGTGGAAATTCGTGCCAGTATGTTCGCCAAGAAAGGTATAGTCATTCACATCCTTATATGTCATAGCCTTCAGCATATTATTAACAACTGATTCAACAAAGTTCAAATCATGGTTAGAGTGATACATTTCACTCACCCCTCTTATAAATTTAGGGAAAACCACCCAATGTACTATACCCTAAACTTCTATTGTTCTACCCAGTCTAAGTGTTCAAATACTCAGACACCCAGTTATAAATTCTATGCCAAGCCATTGAGCAGCATTTCACTTTAAGTGCTTCTCCCTGGTTTTAAAATAAAGATAAAACATAGATCAGGGAAAGAGAAAAAATTAGGGCAAAAAAGTAAGAAAAGAAGAAAATTAAGTCCATCGCATGATGAATATTGAGAGAGGCCATGAATTCTTTATAATTCCTTGTAAATTGTCTATTCAGAGTTTCTCCCCCACTGGCCAGCAATGTCAGCTTCCGCTATTCACATGCAAATGAGTCTCACCAGCGATATCTGAAAGACAAAATCTCTCCAACAAAATTCATTAGCAAAGTCCTTAAACATTGTTTAACGTTAAAACAAAATACTATTTACCTGTTTACAGTTATCTTCTAAATTACCCCCACTGCCACAAGGAAGTGTCATTTGTACTCAAAGACAGATCTGAAGGACCCCACCTTCTGTCCAAATTTATGACACCCTGTAACCTCTTCAAATGTTTGTGAAGATAACACTTTTTAGAAGTTCCCTTCCAACTCACCCCTATTGCCATAGGGGTGTAATTTGCATTAAAAAAACAAATTTGTAGAATTTACGTCTGCTGTCTCTATTTCCATAGTTAAACAGCAAGATAACAAGCCCTGCATAATACAACCTTTTCTTATACTTTCAGAAATTTTGCTATCAAAAACATTTTTCTCTAAAAATTCCTTCATTAAAGTCCATGTCTGAATTTCATAAGGACCGCCATGACGCTTAATACATTTTAATACCCATCTGTTAACTTTATCAGAGCTGACACTAGCTTACAAATCTCTGGCATTCTGCACATCGCAAAACCATTTAAAAATCTGTTCAAATCATAGCGGGGTACCTGTCCTATCTCTCTTACAATGGCTTCCATCTCCTGTGGCTTTAATTGTTTTGTGATCAACTGAACTTCACTTGAATTGTCAGTGTTCAAAACAGTGGTTGTAGTGGTAGGAGCTGCTGGTATGCTTGAGGCTGTATTTAACTCAGCCCATGGATATATTGGCTTATAATCTTTGGTATCAAGCTTAATTTTAGCGGTCTCATCATGATTTGTGTAATTCGATTTTTCTGCCAATTTATCAAACACAATGTTGGCAGCAAGTTTACATTCCTCCAACTGTTTCTCAACCACTTGCATTTTCACTAACAATTCCTCATTTACCCGACTTAAATCATCACATAATTTAGCCTTCTCAATCAGTGCCTCCCCAGTAGTGATAGCATGTAACCTGAGATATGATATCCTCTCATTTAACTCTTTCTCCAAAACCTCACATCTCTGAGCCTGTTCTAGAATTGGCTGCTCTTTCCCCTTAATCTGCTTCATTAATTCTGTACAACAAGACAATAATCCCTGAATAATAATACCCTTACGTTTCTTTTCTTTCGTTTTCTTATCAAAGATACTATCAGAGAAAAAGCATTTCAATAAATCCCATGATTTTCAATATTCTTGGGGAATTTCATAAGGTCCCCCATGACTTTTTATATCATTTAACAGCCACATATTTACATTTTCTCCCTTAGTGCTATTGTCACACCCAGACATAGCTACCGCCATTGAGCATTAAAGGTGCTATTTAGAGAAAAAGACACACTTACCAACTGCTAGGGTTCTTGGGCTGATAATTTTCTCCAGGTCCTGGTCCTAGGGCTCAAAACCACCTTTCTGGGTCCTCACGGTTTTCTGTCACCTTACAGGATTGTTGTCACCACCGACTTCTGTTACTAAGTCCGAAATGCACTTCTGGTCACTTGCACGGCACCAATGTAGTGATGTAGTAGTGGATGAGTGAATGCTATTATCTAGTTATTATTATGATGATAGTTCATTTTCTGCAGCACTCGGTTCTTCCAGAGAGAAGCATTTATTGACTTCAGACAGAACAAAGTCCAACAAGAGATTATACAATCCAACATAGGTGTAGAGAATATTGATGACAGGAATAGTGTAGCATTGAGACCACTTCAGAGGAACCCAGTTTTCCTGTCATGCTTTAACTAAAACAGGCTTCCCTCTTATACACCTTTCTTCCCCCACCCCCATGGGTGACTAAGAGTGAGCAATTTGGTTGACCAATTTAATTAGGCCTTTTGTCTTGAAAGAACGACAGATAATGACCCTAAGCCGTCAACAGCTTTAATCATAAACTCCTAGGTGGACTTTTATTAACATTAACATATCATGGAGGCATTATCTGTCTTTAATCAAAACCCCCTTTGAAATGCCTAATTAGATAACCAGTCTCGAATATCACAGGGCCATTATCTGCCCCTTTTATATGTAAAGAACATTTCATTTGGTCAGTCTATTCTTTAATCAAAAACCTCCCTTTGAAATGCCTAATTAGATGACCAGTCCAAAATATCAATGCGGCTTTGCACAACAACACAATATAAAATAGATTTGTTCACTGCCTGTCCCAATACATACCCACTATATGTATACACACAATATAATATATACATGTGCATGTACATACCTAATATATATATATATGAAATATTACACAACACTATACTGTATAATATCCAGTAATATATTGTCTCACCCTGCTCTGCACATGCTCAGTTGCTCTCCCTTTTTGGCACTGTGCTGAAAATCAGAGCCACTAGAGGCCAATCTGCTAACAGCCTAAATATTTACTGTTGCTCTGTGCTTCAGCAAAATGGCAGCCTCCAGCAAGAAGAAACAGTAACAATGCTTGAGGCAACACACTAACTTTGGTAGAATACTTATTAATGTGGAATGTATGTTCCTTGCTGAAGAACAATTTTTTTTTTCAAGTTGTTATGGGTTCCGCTTTAAAGTATAACTAAAGGCAAAACTTTTTTTTTTAGTTTGGGATAGAGTGGAGAGGGATTAGAACACCTGTCAGTTTTTATTCTGTGCCCCCATTAAGAGATTCATGCTTTCTATTTGTCCTGTTTTCCATTATCATTGAAAGTGAAAGTAAGAGAAATTACCCAAATTCATTGCTATATCCAAAAAGAAAAAAAGTTTAGCCTATAGTTCTACTTTAAGAACACTTACTTAGCGTTTTATGAGCCAAATAAATAAAAGTTTTGCACTACAATTTGTTTTCGTTTGTTGCATGATAGCGGTGCACTGTCTGTCTATTTACATCTACCTCTCCTCTCCCTCCTGCAGTACTGTTTCTTGCTTCCTACTTGCTTCCTCCTACTACCCCTCCCATTACAGTATTTATGCCACTGTGGTAATGGTGTATATTTTAATTTAGAAGTGCTTTCAGATATTAATAGAGATTGTCAAATATCACTTTGAGGGCTCATTCACTTGGGCACACAAAACAATATATTTATGCAGAGGGCCCTAAGTATCTGCCTGGGAGACACAGGTGGTCCAACAGCTACATGCAGTCGGGCTGTAAAATTTAATGACATGATAAGGGCTACCTAGCTCTTCACTGATCTTCAAGCATAACCCTGAGTGCACCCCCATAAGGGACTGGTGCATGGCTCTGAATGTAGACAGACCTCGTTCAGAGACTTGGTCCCACATGGATGAACACAATTGCAGGTGGCTACATGGGCTACCTGTGCCTCCTGGGTGGATATACACAACCTTCTTCAAGGGTTTACTGATCTGTGTACTGATGTGATTGAGGCTTAGGCCTCTTCCACGTGATACTCCTGTTTGGGCATCTACTTTTCCAGACATTTTTTTTGTAGGCATTTTCGTGTATAGGCGTTCGTGCATTTTCTTGCAAATGCGTGAAAACTGACTCTAACGTTCTGCACAATATGTAAATTTGCATGCATTTGCGCCATGAGGAATAAATTTACTGACTAAAAAAAATGATTTTCTATATTTATTATACTGAAGAATTCACTGCACTTGTTTACTCGCCTGTGTGCATAGGCACATTACAATTAATGGGCTGAATTTTAGCTCAGTAAAAAAAAGCTGTACAGAGGCCTTAACCAGTTCCCGACTGCGTGCTGTGTTCTCATGGCGGCAGTCGGGATGCTGAGCATAAAAAGATGGCGCTAGGGGGCGCGCATCCGCCGCACTTCTGAGGAGTGTGCCCGTGGCTCAGACGGACCCGATGTCTGCCAGCGAGCCGCGATGAGCGGCCACAGGGAAAGAACGGGGAACCACCGAACACGGCGGTTCCCCATTCTGTTAGTGCAGGCATGGGAGATCTACTGATCCCTGTCACTGGGATCAGTTAGATCTCTCATGCCCATGTTAGCCCAACCCCCCCACAGTAAGAAAACACCCAGGGAACACAGTTAACCCCTAGCTCTCCCCCCCAGGTTAACCCCTTCACTGCCAATGACATTTATACAGTAATCAGTGGACATTTAAATTTCTGATCGCTGAATAAATGCCATTGGTCCCAAAAAAGTGTCAAAAATGTCCGCTGCAATATCGCAGTACCGCTAAAAATCGCAGATCGCCGCCATTACTAGTAAAAAAAACCCCCAGAAATGAATTCTTATCATCCGTAAACGCGGCCACTTTTGCGCAAACCAATCAATAAACGCCGATTGTGATTTTTTTAAATCACAAATATGAGGAAGAATATAAATCGGCCAAAACCGGTGAAAAAAAATGTTTTTTATATTTTTTTTTTGGATTTGAATTTTAGCAAAAAGTAAGAAATTTGTTTTTTTTTTTGCAAAATGGTCGCTCTTCTTTTGTTTATAGCGGCGATCAGAAATAACGCAGAGGCGATCAAATACCACCAAAAGAAAGCTCTATTTGTGGAAAAAGAGGACGCAAATTTTGTTTGGGTACAACGTCGCAGGACCGCGTCAGTTAAAGCGACGCCGAATCGCAAAAAGTGCTCTGGTCCTAAGCTGGAAAACCTTCCGTTTGGTAAGTGGTTAAAGTGATTTGGCGCAGCTTGACAAACAACACTTCCAACTTGAATAAGGACACTTTTTAATTTGGAGCACAGGAAATGCACTGCTATTTGCACTAAAAGTATGACATATAGTACTTTGTTAATCATTCCTCAGTTACTTGGGAAAGTTCCCAGGTATGTTAAAGGCATAAAAATTTTTGACGTCTACCTTTTCTAAATTTCATGTATGTAATTGTTACAATTGTGTTTGCAATACTAGGAAATGCGAAACTTAAAAAAAAACCCATAATACTGCATTAATTTTGCAAACCACAGACAATTTTCAAACATCTTGGTGTTCTAAATTTATTTTCCAGCTACAGTTTTAGTTACAGTAACAGGAGGATGCACAGGGTTTTTGAATTCCAGCTACAATTTCAGCATTGATGAAGGGATGCCACCAGGAACTGAAGTTGGGACAGTACAATCCTATACCGGGTCAGATCAGTTAGTAATGTATTACCTTGAGACATACACAGAGACTTTTTCCATTACTGACAAAGGGACAATCATAACAAGCATCATGCTGAACCGAGAGGATCAAGACAGTTATAGTGTGATGGTGAAAGCTGTGGATGCAGGAGAACCACCCAGAACTGGAACTTTTGTGGTAAGGATTATTATATTTTGCATTAGTTGTTTGCTTTTTAAAGCAGAACTGATATTATTATATTTTTGCTAAAAGAGCACTGTGCAGTGCATTCCTGTGCCATTCTTCTCTCATCCTTCACCCCCTTTCCCCGCCGCTGCTGCAGAGAACATAAGCGCAGATGCCAGCTGTGTTCAGAGATGCCAGTGTGGGGAGAGAGCATGAGAAAATAGTTGGCTCTGTGCTGTCAGGACCATCCTGGAGGAAAGACAGAGAGAGAGAGACTGAGTCCTCTGCTGTATTGAGGATCAGAGAGTGCAGAGCTCTGACCTGTGGGCTAAGGTACTGAGTGATCTCCAGAATACAGTTCTTGCGGAGCTGAGGACCAGAGTTGCCCCAGGCAACCCACAGTGAACACACATCCAGCCGGAAGAACCCCTGCTGCTGTGTCACTGGGTTTGGTGAGAGGGCATTGAATCTACGAACTGTTGCCACTAGAGACTGAGCCCTTAGAACCTGACTACACAGCTGTCTTGTAGCTCTGTTACTGCTTGCAGGCCTTATTATGATTGTTCCCATGTGCGCCAATGGTACCAATGGGCCCCAATGTTAGTCAGCTGAAGAGTCAGGACTAAAGACTACACCTTTACAATTGATACACAGAGACCTTTGCTTCTTACCTTAGTTTAAGAGGTACCTCTTAGGAGAGAGACGCTGCACCATATCCTAATCATTCCCTTAGACTGCACTCTAACCCTATTGCAGTATTCTTATTCACATTGCAGTTAAAGTTTATATGCACAGTTTATTGCTGACTTTGCTGATTCGTGTGTTGATTCCAGTCTAGTGGTACAGAACTATATTCTAAGTTACTTTGACATAGATATTACACGGTCTAGCAGACTGTGTTTGAATCTACTTCCTGTGTGCTCATTTATGCTCAAACCACCATTTATTCTAACCAGTACCAATATATTGAGTTAATATATTTTCTGGTAGTAATTTACAGCCAAGTTAACGGTATCTACACTTGCGTCTTTATACATGCTTGAAGCGACTTTTGTTCAACCAGGTGTGTCAGAAGGGATGAATTAGTTCTAGGAGTCGAGGTGCAGTACAAAGAACCCAAAATAATCAGCTCCTTTGGGGGTAACGCTACATGTGTTAAATGACAACATAACTGTAAACAGTAAAAGTTTGGGAGGAGTAAAGCATTAGGTCCTAAATGTAGAAACACTGGAGACCAAGTAGAATGCAGCTTCTTCTAGCCTTACTTCAGGAATAGCTAAGAGATTAGCTGCTGTGGGGTATTGTCAAGAGGAATATGAGAGACACCAGACCCAACAATGCAGATGAGCTGAAGGCCGCTATCAAAGCAACCTGGGCTTCCATAACACCTCAGCAGTGCCACAGGCTGATCGCCTCCATGCCACACCACATTGATGCAGTAATTTATGCAAAAGGAGCCCCGACCAAGTATTGAGTGCATACTATACTGTACATGGACATACTTTTCATTAAGCCAACATTTCTGTACTAAAAATCTTTTTTTTATTGGTCTTATGTAATAATCTAATTTTCTGAGATACTGAATTTTGGGTTTTCACTATCTGTAAGCCATAATTATCAAAATTAAACAAAGAAATGCTTGAAATATATCAGTCTGTGTGTAACACATCTATATAAAATATGAGTTTCACTTTTTGAATTAAATTACTGAAATAAATTAACTTTTTGATGATATTCTAATTTTATGAGATGCACCTGTATATGTACAATATAATATAAGTAAGTACTCATCTTAGGTGTTCCCATTGCTTTGGAGGAGTGCTTGGCAAACAACACTGAACCCAAATTTATTTGTAGCTATAAATACAAAATTGATATGCAGCGCCCAAATAATAAACATAAAAAGTAACAAAAGCAAATTATTAATACATAATTGTCAGCTACCTCATAAATAATATACACGCAATGTTAAATCAAATTGCAAAGGAGTGCCTGCTTAACTCCGTACATATATACTATAAAATGTGAATATCATACCAAGGCGTATATAAAAAACATCAATCATAAATAAAGTATGATCCATAAAACAGCTACAAATCCTTAAAGTGGAACAACAGCACATCTGAGCACCAAAAATCAAAAATGCTATTTAATTAATTTTTAATATGTAAACCCAAACTCTCCCATCCATCCATGTCTCCATGCTTTATTTTACTGAGAAATCACTTTGAAAAACACCTCCTAGCATTTCTGACTGTCGCCATCTTGAGTTAAGCCTAGTACACACAGCCTGAATGTACGGCAGCTGGTTCGACAGAAGCTGACTGTTCGGCTAGCTTCTGTTGAAGGGACATGACCAAAAACGGTCCCGATCAGTGTTCTGGCGGGGAGTAGTGTGTACGAGGCTTAAGCGCAGATGGTTCTTGTAGCATTTACTTCCTGGAATCCATCTGCCCCTAGAACAGGCATTCAGGTAGGAGGGTGTTCTTAGCTGAGAAAACCCCTCCTCTCCTCCTGAAGACTGTGATGTATGACATCATTTGCCTAGGCATGGAAACCAAGAAGTAACTGAAGAAATGTAAAGAAATAGTTTAAAACAAGTAAATATTATATACTTTCCTAGCTGCACAAAGATTAAAAATAGTTAATGTTGATTGAGAGAGTGAAGTTCTGCTTTAATTAAATGCTCAAAATGCTAAAGACAATCTTCCTGCCACGTTGTACTGATAAAGTGGAAATCAAAAACACCTAAGTGACCAATCCCACAGGAGAGCAGCTCACCATCACAAGATTAATGGAAGGCCTGAAAGAGACTGTTGTCCTCATATATGTAACATTATTTATGTGGGTGTAGTTGTAACACACTAGTATAATGGCACCATCCCATAGAGCAGTAATTTGAAGAGAGATTCCACTAACCACACTCTATAACAGAGTGTGGGGTGAAATAGGGGACTTTAAATGTGCCATACATTTACATATCAACAAAAGCTCAATTATAAAATATCTCAACTTTATTTGAATACATGATAAAATCTCAAGATTCAAAAAGTCAGCATAAAGTCTGACATACACAAAACTCAATATGTGCAAAAGAACACATTACAATATAGCTGCTACAGACTTTGATGAAGCATTGAAAAGTGAAACACATCAATCCTGCATGCATACCTTTTGTGAACAATACTTGTACCAGTGTTACATATTGTAATGTGTCTTTTTGCACATATTGTGTTTTGTGTACGTCAAAGTTCATGCTGACTTATTTAATCTTGAGATTTCATCATGTATTAGAATAAAGTTCAGATATTTTATAATTGAGATTTTGTTGATATGTAAATGTACGGCACATTTAGAGCCCCCTATTTCACCCCACACTCTTTTATAGAGTATGGTTCGTGGAATCTCTTGAAAGTCCTTATATATTAATCTGGATCACAGATGGATACAGCAAGATAGTAATCCTATATGTATCCAAAAAAAAAGGCTAACAATAGTGAAGAACTGCTTAAAATCTCTGCATTAAATACTAACAGGTTACACATAGGCAGAAATAATATCATCATGTCATAAATCCTACAAGATCCTATGGACTCACACCCCAGTGCCACACATCAGGCACTCCCATAGACCAAAAGCATCAACGCATGATGACATCACTGGGAACCTGCCCTACATGTACAAATTTTGTCTAAATGACTTCCTCAGGGCATTTCCTTTGCATCTTGGGCATTTAGTCATGGACTTATAGCTATTTTATGGACTATACTGTATTTATGATTGATGTTTTCTATATTAATTGTAGTTCTTTCAATAAGAATCAACAATAACCTGACCTTTGATATATTTGACAAATGGATTTTATGGCACTACACTGCCATTCAAAAATTGCAGACAAAAACGGGCACCTCGTAGAAACTGATGTAAGTACCCAATTTGAAAGGTCTATGTCCATGTGGGAATGGGTAGCAAACTTTCTGAAATAAAAGGCCAGCAACCAAAGCCAAAAGAAGAGACAACGCTAGAAGCCACAATATAACTGAAAGAAAGACTGTCGAGATCAAGAACACATTTTTCAGCAATAGCTTTAATGCCATTTTTGCTAAGGAAATCGTGGTCCAGCTATAATGGAAGCTAAGCGACCTTTATCATGTTCCTTTTGCATACAGACTAGTACATTTGCTAGGAAAGATAGGTAATGTGTGCATGTGTGTATGTAACTGGGGTGGACTGACCATTAGTGCCCTCGGACACTGCCCGAGGGCCCTGGGCTAGTAGGGGGCCCCATGAGAGTCTCTGTCACTATATCTTCACTTGTTGCAGAGTACCTGCAGAGTGGCCCCTGTACATGCTGCACGCCTAGTAGTACTAGTAGATCAGTAATGTGATCGGTGCCCTCATCCTCCCTGCACACACAAACTCCTGAAGACAAGAAGACAGAGATAGTGGAGAGCCTGGACACAGAACAGAGTACACCCCTCCGGGAGAGCCATGTATGGCAAGCCCCGCCCCTCCTCTGCCACCCCGATCTCCCATTCATTCTGCTGCGGCCCCAGCTGGCTTGGAGAGGATCCTGTGTGTTTTCTTCTGACTGCAATTCAAAATATGGACTGGGTGTGGACTTCCATACAGTGCACAGACTGCTGTGAAAGGGGCTATGGAGGCAGCAGGTTTACACACTGTATAGAGAACTCTAGATCCTGGCTGCCTGAGCCCAGGGGAAAGCAGCCTGAGGCCATAATTGTGAGTAGCACACACTGAACCCTATCCTCTCTCGCCCCCCCCCCCCCATTTGCCCCCCTCACTCTCACCCCTCTTTATCTCCCCTCCTCTCTCTCTCTCACCTCCCTACCCTCTCTCTTACCCCACCTCCCTTTCTCTCTCTCACCCCCTAACCCCTCTTTCTCACTCCCTTTTCTTACCCCCTCCTTTCTCTTTCACCCTCTCTCTCTATCTCTCACCCCCCTCTCTCTCTTGCCTCACCACCCCCACCCCCTCTCTCTCACCCCAACCCCCTCTCTCTCACCCTCTTCTCTCACCCCCTCTCTCTTTTTCTTTCACCCCCCTCTTTCACCCCTCTCTCTCTCACCCCCCTCCCCTCTTACCCTCTCTCTTTCTCAACCCTCTCTTGCCCCACCCCTCTCAACCCACCACTTTTGCTTTCACCCCTTTCTCTCTCACCCCCTCTCTTTCTCTCACCCCACTACCCTCTCAACTCCCTCTCTCACCTCCCCCTCTCTTACCCCCTCTCTCTTTTCCCACCTCCCACTTTCTCTCCCACTCTCTCTCACCCCTCCCCTTTTTCACCTCCCTCTCTCCCCTGACCTCCCCCCCCCCTCTCCCATTCCTCCATCTCACTCCTACTTTCCTATTTCCCCATCTCTCGCTCCCTCCTATTCCTATCTTTCCTCCAGCTCCTCTCTCTCTCCCCACCCCCCTTCTGTTTCTATACTGTACTATGTAACCAACAGGCGCTACCTTCAGCCCCTGAAAACCACAACCAATTTTTGCCGCGGTGCGCTTCGCGCACCACACTTTTTTCTCTGCCATTAGGGTCCAAGTTAGGATCTTACACAGGCATGCTGCTTTCAAAAAACACTCGGGTTGTGTCATAAAGATGGCTGCTGTTCAGCGGCCATCTTTAAACATGGAAGTGCCCAAGCAGCTTCAATGGAAAGAAGTCAGGAACTTCCATGCAGAATATGCCCAGCGATAGATATTTAAATGGCCCCTCTATGCAGCTGAGCTGCAATAACCAAATGATCAGGCTCACCGAGGTTCCTGGAGGTATGGATGGGAAGCCATCAGTCACCTGACAGATTCTCAGGTGGCCGCCACCTTTAAACCTGTCACAAACCTGAACAAATCTTTATTGAATCTGTCAGGTGTTCAGTGATTTCCCAGCAATGCCAATGGTAATCTCCATGAGCCTAAGCTGCGCCTTCGTCAGTCCGGGAGTACAAGTTCTTACCCGGTTACGGATTCAGAACAGACGTCGAATCCGAGTACCTCTAATGGTAACCGTAACGACCCTTTAGTGACTTGTGGACTGTCTAAGTTATTTCTAAACAAGTCCAAACACTGTCCAAATTTCCACCGCCGG
>BLSH010409522.1:111498-123181 GCA_018402905.1 Glandirana rugosa | reverse complement strand
TTTCCAGCACTGCCTTAACCCTCTTGGGCATGGAGTTCACCAGAATGTCACAGGTTGCCACTGAAGTTGTCTTCCACTCCTCCATGACGATATCACGGAGCTGGTGGCTGTTAGAGACATTGTGCTCCTCCACCTTCCATTTGAGGATGCCCCACAGATGCTCAATAGGGTTTAAGTCTGGAGACATGCTTGGCCAGTCCATCACCTTTACCCTCAGCTTCTTTAGCAAGGCAGTGGTCGTCTTGGAGGTGTGTTTGGGGTCGTTATCATGTTGGAATACTGCCCTGCGGCCCAGTCTCTGAAGGAAGGGGATCATGCTCTGCTTCAGTATGTCACAGTACATGTTGGCATTCATGGTTCCCTCAATGAACTGTAGCCCCCAGTGCCGGCAGCACTCATGCAGCCCCAGACCATGACACTCCCATCCCCATGCTTGACTCTAGGCAAGACACACTTGTCTTTGTACTCCTCACCTGGTTGCCGCCACACACCCTTGACACCATCTGAACCAAATAAGTTTATCTTGGTCTTATCAGACCACAGGACATGGTTCCAGCAATCCATGTCCTTAGTCTGCTTGTCTTCAGCAAACTGTTTGCGGGCTTTCTTGCGCATCATCTTTAGAAGAGGCTTCCTTCTGGGAGGACAGCCTTGCAGACCAATTTAATGCAGTGTGTGGCGTATGGCCTGAACACTGACAGGCTGACCCCCCACCCCTTCAACCTCTGCAGCAATGCTGGCAGCACTCATATGTCTATTTCCCAAAGACAACCTCTGGATATGACGCTGACACGTTCACTCAACTACTTTGGTCGACCATGGCGAGGCCTGTTCTGAGTGGAACCTGTCTTGTTAAACTGCTGTATGGTCTTTGCCACCGTGCTGCAGCTCAGTTTCAGGGTCTTGGCAATATTCTTATAGCCTAGGCCATCTTTATGTAGAGCAACAATTCTTTTTTTCAGATCCTCAGAGAGTTCTTTGCCATGAGGTGCCATGTTGAACTTCCATTGACCAGTATGAGAGAGGGAGAGCGATAACACCAAATTTAACACACCTGCTCCCCATTCACACCTGAGACCTTGTAACACTAACAAGTCACATGACACCAGGGTGGGAAAACCGCTAATTGGGCCCAATTTGGACATTTTCACTTAGGGGTGTACTCACTTTTGTTGCCAGCAGTTTAGACATTAATGGCTGTGTGTTCAGTTATTTTGAGGGGACAGCAAATTTACACTGTTATACAAGCTGTACACTCACTACTTTACACTGTAGCAAAGTGTCATTTCTTCAGTGTTGTCACATGAAAAGATATAATGAAATATTTACAAAAATGTGAGGGGTGTACTCACTTTTGTGAGATACTGTATATCTTCTGTCTTCAACTGTATACTCTATATCCTTTAGAAAGTGCTCCTCGGGTTAGCAGATTTTCTCTTCCTGGTTAAGACTGCAGTGAAGCCTGGGCACACAACCAAAACAGCCAAGACAGCTGATTGGAGGAAAGACACACACCCCCTCTCCACATAGGTAGAGACTCTCAGCTCTCTCCATTGTATCGTTCAGAGCAGAGCTAATCCTATTTATAGCAACCTTCTCAACACAAAACTCTGGCTGCTTTTATCATATGTGACGGCAAACTTATCAGGCTGATAACAGAAGAACGCAGCAAGAAACAGCTACGGGGCACAGGGCTTTGGAGAGCAATAACAGCTCAAATCTCATGAATCGGGTTTACATCCACTTTAACCCTGTTTTCTTTCTTTCTTTTCTATACCCCTACTTATCTGCTGCTGTTGAAGGTACAGTACAGATACTCACCCAGCCACCAGATTCAGTGTTGTACTGCTGACATCCTTCTGTCAACAGACGCCACTTAGTCCCACGCTGCCATCTTACTTGGTTTGGGCCAGTGGGGCCTCGCGATGAGGCGCTGCTAGGCCCGTCCCATTCCTAATTGCTGAATGAAAGGCTAAAGGCGATATGTAACATGCATATCCCAGGAGACCAGCGAGCACTGTGCATGTCATTCTCCTAGGCGAATGACATGCACAGAGGGGCGGGACTGTGCTTTTGTAAAGAAAAAAAGGTAAAAAATAAGAAAAAACCCAGCCCTATTCATGCAGAGGAGGGGTCTAGAGGGAGGAACTTCTCAAAGACGGTGAAGATCCACTTTTAGCTTCTTTTATATTTTACCAAGTGCAGTGCTGGTGATTATATTGTGTTTGCAATAAAATAGTTTATACTGAACGTATAGCTCTGATGTAGCCCAAATATTGTGTGACATGACTACCACCGTTTTATTCTAGAGTCTACTGTTATGTTAAATAAGAATTATTATTTTAACGGGAATCAAAAGCAACATTTTCCAACCAAGAAATTCTCTGACATTACCCTATGGGCTTCTTTCATTCGTATACTGTATATCCCTAGGCAAATCACTCCAAGTGCTTCAAAATATATCACCAAAAAACAATACAAAATATATCACCAAAAAACAATATAATATGAACACATGAAGTGAGTTATTAAGGTTCCATCATTAGTGTCCATACAGTACTTTGTGCTCCTCAATATTCTTCATCAATCAATTTCATCTGTGAAGACAAAATCACCAGTGTGCCGCCAGCTTTAACTCAAACCACTCACCGCATCACCATGTTGTACCTCACCATCACCTCTGTTGTAATGTGGGTCATGAGGGGGGGGATCACCAGGACCAGTAGCTCTCTCTCCTTGCATGGTGTAAAATCCTCACTTTATTTAAAACACTCAGTAAAATCACATGAATGCACACTCATATTCAAATGTGCATTGCTTTGCACCAGGGTTACAGTGCTATATCATATGAAGCATCAGCTCCGCAGTTATAGCTGATCTGCCGAACAAACCTTATAGATTTGAGCTGAACATTTAAATAAAATGTCTCAGTTCTTTTTTGCAGTTATCATGCGGTGCATTGCTGAGATAAACCATGTATTTAGGTGAGAACAAGCCCTAACAATCTAAACAGCAGTGTATCTACATCTGAAATTTATCAGAATTTGGAAGCACCAGATCAACCTCTTTACAAATATCTATTATGCAATATACTAAAATCAGCAAATGTTAACAACTGTCAACAAGAGGTTATTATCATACTACTGAGCAGTTACAATTTCAACATGAGGCTTCACTCCCTGTCTATCATTCATATGTCACAATTAAGATAACATTAACATGATTGTTTTTTATTTAGATACTGAATGTCTCTGCAGCAGATGCGGACACAGGAGACAATGCTCTAATTATATATTCATTCACCAAAGTGTCTTCCCTGTTTTACATTGGAGAAACCTCTGGCAGTCTGTCCATTTTGCAGCCATTGGACTTTGAGACCAGCCGAAAACATGTGATGACGGTGATTGCCTATAGCCCAAGAAATCCTCAATACTGGAGCACTGCAACAGTCATTGGTATCAGTAGCTTTGTTTTGATTTAAAGGGGTGTCTACATTATTCTATAAAGAACATGGTGTGTGTGGTGGGATTGCTGCTTTCATTTCTGGATATGTGAGCTGGAGGTTGAGCATCCAGTGGTCATGTCATAATCCACAGGATCTCACAGGTGACAGCAGCAGGCATAGTCACCAATGGGCCCTGGGCAAGAAATGTTTTTGGAGGTCCATTCAACTCCTGCCCAAATTTAAACACTTTTTTTCTGTGTATAGTTATATTGATGAAGTGAAGAGTCACCTTTGTTATACCTCGAACTCTTTCATGGTTAAAAATATGCAATTGGAGTCACAAGGCAAAATCTGCTTCATTTACAGTGAAAATGGTGTCGAGGAAATGTAGAAGCATTCTTTATATCTCAATGCCGGTCAGGCAGGGGGTAAAGGAAGTGCTTGCTACCTGACAACACTTGGACACTACAAATCGGGATCATGGTTAAGAGATTACCTGGACAGCTGCACACCCTAAGAGTTACTTTTAGTATCTTATTCCATGAGACAGCAAACAGGTACAGTGAAGGAGCTGTACAAAAAGAACTCGTTTCAGGCTTTAACAGCACTTAGGCCTGGTTCACACCTATGCATTTTTTAGTGCATTTTTAGTTTTGCAGAAACACACTACAGTCCATTTAATATGGTTTCCTATGGGTCACATTCACATCTGTGCATTTTATGGAAAGGGCCAGGGACTTTTTTTCTATTTTTTGGTTCCATAGACTTCAATTGATCAAAAAGTTGTACTGAAAAACGCAAAATGTACCTGGAATATGCAAACTGCAACCTGCATAGGTGTGCACCAGGCCTCAATCATAGCCATAGCCAATCATTGGCTATGATTATGCGCTGTTGAACCGTGAAACACGTTAGCCTCTTGTGAAGCATCCTCTTCACTGTACCTGTTTGCTGTCTCAAGGAATAGGATAATAAAGGTGGTTCTTAGGATGTACAGCTGTCCAGGTATTCTCTTCATCTCTTCAGTTGCAAGCTGAACTGGTACCTACCTTTGATCGGTATTTCTGTGTGGTCCGCCTGCAGTGTTTTTTGTCTCTCTCTACCTCAGCAGCATGGTTAGGTCATCATGAAAATTGCCTCCCTCTTCTCACCTTTTTTAGGAGAAAAAGGTTGACATGGAAAAAAAAGGCACGTATTATGGTGCAAATAGCCAAAAACAGTCTGAGATGAGAGGATGGCAGCCCCCTCAAGAGCCCAACATATAAATAGAGTCACTAATGGAAGCATGGCTTGCTGCTCCTCTTAGCACAGAGTAAGGGTTAAGCCTCCAAAACAAATTGTAAAAATGCAGAGTGCAGAGGATGTGACCTTCTAAGTTTAGATAATATATTGCAGCAAGGGTTAAAAAGTTAAATACACTCACATGTAATAATATCAATAAAACCACATCAAAAGGAAGACCCAAAGGAGTGTGCAGAGTACACCATGGAAACAGCCAGATTGTGCAGAATGTTGCCTGGAAGCATTTGGGGTGTTTGCAGTGTAGCGTTGGGAGGCAGCAGTCGCTGTGTGGTAGACTGCGGAGCCAGCATGAAACGCACAGCAGATCCAAATCCGGGATGGCAGGTAGAAGGGGTATGGCAACGCGTTTCAGAGCCCTATATGCCCCTTTCTTAAGCTGGTATTCTTATCAATGGAACATGAACTATATATAGGGAAAAACAATACATGCAATCAATGGGGAGACAAAGAATGACATGAGGCTAAACAAAAAGCAAATCACATCACAACAAACTGGTACTGTATTACAGATGAACAATAGGTAAAAATAATAAAATCATATATATATATATATATATATATATATATATATATTTAAAAAATGAGAAATAAATAAAAATAACATCATCCATCTATGGCATTGGAACATGTCCATGAAATGGCCACAGATATTACCTCGACTAGGGTGTTTTTAAAAAAAACTTTTACAACATTTGGGCCCGGCGATACATGACCTTAGGTTTGGTAGGAAGCATCTGTCGCAATTGTGGGTGTTGTAACAAATCAGTTTTTTTAAATCATTTTTATTGGTTATTTTTACCTTGTAACATTTCTAACAATACCAGCTTGAGAAAGGGGTGTATACGGTCCTGAAAAGCTCTACAGTCTACCACACGGTCACATTCACGTCTCGGTGCTACTCTGCAACCCCACCCACAACCAGGTGTCATTCTGCACAATCTGGCCACTTCCATGGCATACTCTGCATACTTCAATTCCTCCTGGTGATACTTTTTATCAATATTATTAAATGAGAGTGTATTTAACTTTTTAACCCTTGGTGCAATAAATTGTCTGCAATTAGATGGTGGCACCCTCTGTCCTTTTGCCAAAGGTTTACCTGACTGTAGAAAAGTCCCGCTCAATCCACAGCTAATATAGATAGGCCAGTCTGTCACACTGGGTCCTTCACACACTGCACAAATGTCCCTGACAGCCCTGTTAGTCTTTGTTACCATTTTGGTTTTTTATTGAAATGGTTGCATTCACACAACATTTACAACTGCCCCGACACTGCAGCTGTACAGAGGGACTGGTTTACCCTCTGGTTATTTTTTCCCCCTCAAATTACACATTTCTGTGTACAGTATATCCACAGTGTGGGATCTTCTCTTCCACAAAAGTGCCTTGACACTTGGTTTTGGCTCTCACGTATTTTCCTATGCATACAAGCTGAGACCTCTGAATATTGAGAAGGAGAAAGTTCAGTCTACACCAGTATATGACTTTGGAAATTGTCCTACTGATTGTAGAAGTGTGTGATCTTGTTTGTTGCATAACTTCTGTATTTCCTTTTTTGCTTTTATTTTGTTTTCACACAGTAACTGTGCTACTGTATCTACATCATACACACGGTGTCCGGAGAATAATATTATTATGTCCTATGGGCTACCACACTTTGTGCATCATTGTTGCACATTGCACTGTCCTATTGGATAAATCTTGCTGTGTGTTTTCTGTAGTATCGTAATTTGCTTTATATATTACTTTATTTCTTTCTTCTATATTTGTCCCCAAGTGCATGTGGAAGATGTGAATGAAGAGGGGCCTAGAGTGGAAAATACAGTGTACCATGCAGTCCTATGGGACAGCTTTTACACCACAGGAAGTACTTTTCTGGACATTAATGCAACACATGGAAATAAATCTGTGGATGAAGGAATCCATTACTCTATATCAGGTACATAAGATAACTTATTAGATGTAGCAGTATAATTAAATAGCCAGTGCAAGGGATTTCTCTCACTACACAATGAAATATCATCATTTACATATTATATTCCACACTTCTTAAAACATTTCAAAATTCAGTCTTTTTAACTCCCATTTGGGCTGTCAATCATTTAGGAACCAATGGCAAAATTTACTGCACACTAAATGCTTCGTTTGTTTAAGTACAATTTCCAGCCAAAAACATATTTTTTTATTTTGATATGACAATAGCTTAGAGAGCGTTGTGCTGGGTTTTTATTTTTGTTTGTTTCTCATGGGTAGAGCGGTCACTTCACATCCTGTACTGACCACCGCACAGGAAGTGGGGTGAACTCTGCTGCAGCAACAGAAAGGGCAACAAAATCATGGCAGAGGTTCTTCTAACCTTTCTCTACTCTACTTAAAAAACAAGAGATTTTATTACTGTGCCTTAGTTGGGGGGATTTTGCTCACTTATTTCTTGGCAACCAAAGAGGAAGTGAGGGAAACCCCCTAATGGGTAAAGAAACATGTAAAAACCTAGAAGAGGTTCTTACCCTTTCTGACTTTACCTAAAGTAACAAAAATATAGTATGTCTGGAGCTGTTCTTTAAGCTGTTGAAGAGATATTCCCCTATAAATGCAACTTCATGTATAGCAGATCAACTGTTATGAATGCTGCTTCCAGTGGGTATGGATGACAAGTATACGTTGAATGAAGAGTTCAATGTGAATGTAGCTTAAATTAATCTGACAAATTACTGTCGATAGAGCAAATATCTCTTGTGAATGATTCTTGGGTATCTTTTCCCAGGTGACAGCAGTGAAGGTCTTTTTGCGATATCCAATGCTACTGGGCACATCTTTGCAATAAAAGACCTTCCTCCTCACCGCTATCCTCAGCACTATGCCTTCATGGTGAACTGCCACGATAATGGAAACCCACCACTCTCCACATCTGTTATGGTCAGTGATCTTAATTTCTCTACTTTTGTATTTGTCATTAAGTTTCAGGACACTGGCCATAAGTTGTCTCACATCTTTTAATTCATAGGTGTTTGTGGCATTATCACCCATCAATATCAGCTACCCAGTATTTTCATCTGATTATTATTCCCCAGAAGCACTGAATGACTGGACAGCGCCAGATACTATCTTAACACAAATCAGAGCTTTTTATTTACCTGCCACCTTGGTATACAGCTTCTCTACTGAAAGGGATAAAGGTAGTCTTAATCAACAGTAAATATTATTAGTAATAAATACATCAATACATATAACACATTTTATTTTTTTGTAGTTTTTGAGAGTAGTGTGTGAAGAATATGAATTTGCCTACCCTGGTTTCTCCCTTCCCTATCATCAGCATGCTAATAGTATTTTTAAAAAAAAAACATTTTCATTTTAATTGCATACCTTATTTTAGACCAAGTGATGTCATCATGAGGTCTCTTCGCTTCTGTATGCAATGCAGGCACATTATAGCTCGTGGGAGGGGGGGGCAGGGGGCTGTACATAGCTTCCTGAAAACATCATGGCACATATAAGTACTCCTCTCAAGAGCCCTTCACTCTAATGCAAACAGTGGGCTGGCTCTTGGGAAGAGATATGCAAATACCAAAATGTCTTAATGTGCAGGTGTCATTCTAGAATGGACATTCCTAGGCAAGCTGCAATTGCATGCAATTTGCCATATGTAATGCCCACATGTGATGCTGATCCTCCATTATTGAAAGAACTGAAAGTAGCCCACAGAAATTAAGGCTTGGGAGGAAAGGACTTGTAATGCTGGTCAGGAAATGATACAGGCTAAGTAAGAGAATTTTCTAATGCACACTTTGAGAAGCTCACAGCGTACATATAAGTCAGAGTAAGCAATTTTGGTATAGTAGAGAAGGCTGAATAACTGTAAAAAACTGAAGGTAAGGCTCAAGTTCAGCCTGAGGCTGGGTTCACACTGCTGTGCAGAGCGGCTCACAGCAGGGGTCCGGTGCATCCCTGTCCCTCCGTTTCAGGGATGAATTAGGCCTGAATTTTTGGCTGGGTTCGGACCTGAAACGGACCAAACAATGCACAAGACTCTTCTAGAAACTGTTTCACAGCCGCCCAGGAGCTGAAAATCGCATCGAATTCGCACTAGTGTGAACCCAGCCTTAATTATTAAATTAAATTAACACTTATACATGATAGCAGGGGAATTGCCAATTGGGGTTGTTGGGCAGCTTTCCTAGAGGGGAAACATCAAACTTTAGAATTTACAAACAGTGATCATTTTTTTCGTTATCCTGTTTTCCTCCTCTGGCTAGCTCAGGACAATTCAGTAAGAGAACTGTGGGAGGGATAAGGAGCTGGGATGTTAAGAGGAGTCAGAAAGCTCTTTAAAGTCCAGGAAACACAAAACCAATTCTCCTTTCTCATGTCTGGCAGTCTGTACAGTCACAAATTATTTCTACATAAGAAGACTTCATAATAGCTCTAAAAGCACATTCTAGAATAAGTATTTACTTAAATATTGTACATGATACGGCCTAGCAATTTACAACAGGGAGTCATCATTCAGATGTGTCTAGTTCAACAAGATATCTATGGCTGCCCATAGGAAGGAAGCTCAAGTACTTTTTTAACATACAAACTTCAAGGGATACTACACTCGAGCGTGAACAGGGACAACTGAAAACTATGGGATTATGTATGTTGAACATTTTGGAGTGATAAAGTGCTCAGTTGTGAATGGAGCCTAAGGCTCTGATGCATTTTATGACGTCTGTTTACTTTTTGCAGATTACTTTATCATGGATTCATTGACCGGAATAATATGGACTAAAAAAGCACTGGTAATGAAAGATTTCCCAAGAAATGTAACAGTGAAAGCAACAGATTCACAAAGGTTCTGGATATTCAGCGAAGCCATTGTTCATGTCGATGTCATCCACAGAAACCAATGGGCTCCTGTTTTCCCAAATCCTCTGGTGAAAGTGAAACTGAAAGAGGTAAGGTCTATTTATTATAGTGCAGGAAAAGGGTTAAAAATATGTAGCACTCAGATTATAACTTCCAGTATGTGCAACGGCTTTCAGAGAAGGCTGAAGTGATGATTGAAAGAAGACTGCTGTCCCTTCAGGTTGGACCAAGCATTCTGACTGCAACTGTTGTAATAGTGACTTATGCCTTCCTGAGACATGTATGCCTGGCCTGTATAAGCAGATATAATCACCGCAGACAGTCTTTATCAGATAGCTTGAACTCACCAGACACCGATTCTTCCATAAGCGTAGCTTTATTGCAAATAGCAGGTACAGCAGACAACAAATGTGGCAGATGGTTGAAAGATGGTATCTGCAGATCAAAACATGGTAATGTGTTCCCGGATGCTAGCAGATTGTGTGAGGCCTAGACTGAGTGGCCATATTCTTCCTCACGAGACAGAGAGAGGACACAGGAAGAGGAAGTTACATCACAGAGAGGCCCAGGAAGAGGAAATTGCCTCACAGAAGATGGGAGGTACACACTTAGAAAACAGAACAGGACAATGCAATATCCAAAACAACCACAAGATGGCATTGTAATAACCAACAATACAAACATTACTATAACTCAGTGGTTCTCAACTCCGGTCCTCGGGCCCCCCCAACAGGCCAGATTTTAAGTATTACCTTTGGGAGATGCAGACTAGAATACTGCAATCACTGAGCAGCAAATTATATCACCTGTGATGTATTTCAGTTATCCTGCAAACCTGGCCTGTTGGGGGGGCCCGAGGACCGGAGTTGAGAACCACTGCTATAACTATGCATAACATTATGTTACATGATAAGTGTAACAGCACACCAAGAGAGAACTGTCCAGATCAGTGTACAGAGGGTTTGAGGATAAAGGCGGATGGACGATGTGTAAGGTATAGCTATCCATTGCACAATTTTGGAAATCGCCCACTACACTGGTATATTATCACAACAACCCAAAGTTCCTCCATCGAGATGCAGAGGGCAACCAAAAACAGCACACACACCTGCTCTTACTGGATGCAGAGGCACCAAAGATGTTTCAGTTCTAGGTAAACCTAATTTAAGCGCAAACTGACCTCTGTTATCCTGTGAGGTCAGAGGATCTGTTGAGCATCCTAACATGGCAATTCTATTCAAGCTCCAAGTGAAGGTGTGATGTTGAGGTGGAGGATTTGCAGTTTTGGATACAGCGTTGCACATAGTTGAAGTTAAAATCTGAGCGTTGAAAATTTTGTTACCTTTTGGGTCTGTTTGTCGTCTCTTCTTAATCCTAGCTGATTTCTTATTTTATGAAGATAGCATGGACTTTTACTTTTATACTGCCTAATAGTTAGGGTTGCCCCGCTACCGATACTTTTTTTTAAGTACTCACCGATACCGATTACCGATACTTTTTTTTAAGGTCATGTGACAGTGGTACTGATATGCAGCACTGATGGGCAATGATAAGTGGCGCTGATGAGGCGTGGACTGTCAGTAGTTTTTAATTAAAAAATGTTTTCACTATTTTATTTTTTACAATTCATTTTTTTATTATTTTCTACAATTTATAGTTTTTTTTACAATGCTTTCTTTTTTTGGGGGAGGGGGGGAGTGGACGATGCCATTGTTTTTTTATTTTATTTTTAAGTTATTTTTACAATTTTACTTTAAAAAAATTTTTTAATTTGACACAATGCTACAGAGTCAAATACTTACCTCTCCTCGGCGACAGAGGAGAAGTAAGTAGAAGTCACGACGACTCCTTCCCTGATCCCTTAGAGATAGGAGTCGGGGAAAGAGGGACAGAGTTTCCCCTCTACAACCCCCAGACAAATCTGGGGATTGTAGAGTGGTTTCGGGGGGGTTGTCCCCACTATTTTTTAAAAAAATTTCATTTTAACATTTTTATTGAATTTTTATTTTATTTTTTTGTTACCGTAGCAGGTGAGGGGGGGAGGGGGTTTTTTTCTTTCGTAACATTTTTTTTGATATTTAACAT
>BLSH010409522.1:63667-76664 GCA_018402905.1 Glandirana rugosa | reverse complement strand
AATATTTTTTTCAGATTGGATGAGCAGGATTACCGCATGGATCAGTTTGAATCGCACTGCTCATCTGGTTCCTCCTACGGTGGCTGTTCCGGCACAACCTGTGTTGCAGGCCGTTCCTGCTGATGCTCAAGTCTCTGTGCAGGCACCCGCCTTAAATATTACCTCTATAGGGGGTATGTCTAGTTCCGCTCCACTTCCCCAGCGATTTGGGGGTGATCCATTTCAATGCAGAGCGTTTCTCAACCAGGTTGGGATATACTTTGAGATGCTGCCCCAGGCGTTTCCCACAGACAGAAGCAAAGTAGGCTTTGTGATTTCTTTGCTTTCTGACAGAGCCTTGGCCTGGGCAAACCCTCCATGTGAGATGCAAAAACCCATTGTCCAGAGTTATCCAGAGTTTGTGGCCTCCTTTAAAAGGGTATTTGATGTTTCCGCACGCTCCACTACTGCTGTCAAAAGCCTCATGTCCATCAAGCAGTGTACGAGAACTGTTGCCGATTACGCCATTGAATTCCGTACTCTTGGAACAATGAGGCTCTTGTGGCTGCTTTTTCTCATGGTCTCTTGGATAACATCAAAGATGAGATAGCAGCCCAAGACATACCCACTGAGATGGATTAGTTGATCATGTTTGCCATTCTCATTGCCTCCAGACTACGAGAGAGACCTTCCTTTAAGGAGCGCTTGCGGAAGCCTCCTGTATGCTTGGCTCCGAACTTTGTAGTCCCACCCGTGCCTCCCTCACCTCCCATACCTCCTGGTTCCGAGCCTGCTAGTGAGGTAGAACCCATGCAGTTGGGCTTCACATGTCTCTGCGGATGAGAGAGTCTTTAGAAAGAGGGAGAGATTGTGCCTTTATTGTGGCCAGGCAGGTCACTCTTTGAAGTCTTGTCCTACCCGTGCGGGGGGACGCTTGCACCTGAGGTACTGTAAGGGGACAGACTATTGGTGGCGTTGTTACGTCCCCAGTCATCCATAAGGATAAGCCCCTGGTTCCGGTTACCCTTTCTTGCTCTGAGTCGTCCATTGAGATACAGGCTCTAATCAACTCTGGGGCTGTAGGCCTGTTCATAGATAGTGTCTTCGTGTCTAAGCACTAGATTCCGCTGCAGCTTCAGGCCACTCCACTTGCCATTGAGGCTATTGATGGGAGACCTCTACAGCCTGCCCAAGTGACTCATGAGACTGCTCCATTGACCATGGCCGTAGGGGCTCTTCACCATGAGATAATCCAATTCCAAGTCATTTCCTCTCCTTATTTTCCAATGGTTATTGGTTATCCGTGGTTACAGAGGCACAACCCCTCTTTTGATTGACTTCGTGATGAGGTTCTTTCCTGGTCGCCAGAATGCACCAAGACATGTTTTCAGAGAGTGGCTAAGGTCTTGTGTACCTCTTCACTCTCCTCCCTGCTGGAGGAGTACAGCGAATTTAGCAATGTCTTTGATAAAAGTCAAGCCGGTAGTTTTCCTCCACACTGGTCATATGATTGCACAATTGACCTTCAATCTGGTGCCATACACCCTCGTGGCCGGGTTTACCCTTTGTCTGTCTCGAAGGATAAAGCCATGGAGGAGTATGTTGCAGACGCACTTTCTCGAGGGTTCATCCGCAAAACCTTGTCTCCTGCTGGTGCTGGCTTCTTCTTTGTGAAAAAGAAGAGTGGCGAACTGAGACTTTGTATCGATTATAGGAGTCTCAATCGCTTCATGATTAAGAATGCTTATCCGATTACGTTGATTACGGAGTTATTTGACCGCCTCATGGGAGCAACGGTTTTCACGAAGCTTGATCTGAGAAGGGTATACAATCTCATGAGGAGGGCAATGAATGGAAAACTGTGTTTAATACCAGGACAGGCCATTACGAATACCTTGTAATGCCGTTTGGTCTTTGCAATGCTCCTGCAGTATTTCAGGAGTTCCTCAACAATGTCCTTCGATATTTGTCGCAGCAATGTGCCGTAGTTTATCGCGATGATATCCTCATATATTCGAAGTCCCTAGAGAGCCACCACACAGATGTCTGCCGTGTGCTTCAGAGGCTGAGAGATAATAACCTGTATTGTAAATTGTAGAACTGCGAGTTCCATCGTGAACAGGTTAAATTCCTGGGTCATTTTGCACTGCTGTTTTTTCGATGGACCCAGAGAAGCTATTGGCAGTTCTATAGTGGCCCCCGTGGGTTTACATTCACTACAACGTTTTCTTGGCTTTAACTTTTGTACGTTACCCTTCATCCTTGAGATTGATGCATCTGAGACTGGAGTTGGTGCCCTTCTGTCTCAACGTCCCACCTCCGAGATCGCTATGTATCCTTGTGGCTACTTTTCCAAGAAGTTGTCTCCTGCGGAATGCAATTATGAGATTGGGGACAGAGAGTTGTTAGTGATCATTTTAGCCCTTAACGAATGGAGGCATCTCCTTGTGGGTACCACTGTTCCGGTTCTCATTTTGGCAGACCACAAGAATCTCGCATTCTTGTCTGAGGCTAAACACCTCTCCCCCAGGAGGGCGCAATGGGTTCTGTTCTTGTCAAGCTTCAATTACATAGTCTCATTCTTACCTGGTACTAAGAATGTAAGGGCCGATGCATTGTCGTGAGAGTTTTCCTCCGCTTCCAAGATGCAATCTGTACCTGTTTCTGTGATACCTCCTGATCGTATTCTGGCTACGGCTCGTACCAGTCTCACTTCACCGTACCGTTGGGTGACAAGATCCTTGCTGCTCAGATACATGCTCCTCCTGAGAAACCTTGTGACCGCTGCTTTGTCCCTGAGAGTCTCCGTACTGCTGTGCTCCAGACTTGCCATTCTCCCAAGGCTGCTGGTCACCCAGGGAAGAATCAACTTATTTGGGCTATTTCCCAACATTCCTGGTGGCCTAGTGTCT
Source organism: Glandirana rugosa (assembly GCA_018402905.1). Lineage (NCBI taxonomy): Eukaryota > Metazoa > Chordata > Amphibia > Anura > Ranidae > Glandirana > Glandirana rugosa. The sequence goes on along the minus strand of BLSH010409522.1, from coordinate 73,773 downwards.
ACGCTGATGTAGCCACATTCATAGGCGTGTGCTCAGAACAAAAAACCACAACATCTTCAAGTGGGTCTTCTACAACCCATACCCAATGGAGAGCGGCCTTGATCCCACCTGTCTATGGATTTTATTGTGGAGTTACCTAACTCTCAGGGTAACACTGTTATCCTTATGGTGGTTGACAGATTCTCAAAGATGTCACAATGTATTTCACTTAAAGTGGTTGTATACTCACCTATCGTTTTCAGCTAAGGAAGCTGACATCTTAGCCTCTGTTTAATCTGCAACTGCCATGATGCTGCACATGTGATCCATTATGACACCACCCATTGGATTGATTTTCTAGTTTGGTTGAGAGCACAATCAAGGAGACAGCTAGCATTTCCGGCATGCCGGGAATATTAACTCTTTTTTGACACTATCAAATCGATGGGTAGACAACCGCTTTAAGAAGTTGCCCACGTCCAAGGAACTGGCATCCATTTTTGCTCGGGAGATCTTTTGCTTACATGGGCTTCCCAAGGTGATCATCTCGGACAGGGGTAGTCAGTTTGTGTCTAGGTTTTCGCGAGCCTTTTGTGCACAGTTGGGAATTCAGCTTTCCTTCTCTTCTGCGTACCACCCGCAGTCCAATGGAGTCGCAGAACAAGCCAACCAATCCTTGGAACAGTTTTTACATTGCTATATTTCTGACTGCCATAACAAATGGTCTGACCTGTTAGATTGGGCGGAGTTTGCTCACAATAGTGCCGTCAATACCACTTCACGATTGTCTCCATTTATGGCGAATTATGGTTTCCAACCAGCCATGTTGCCAGACTCTTGTTCCTCAGAGAATTCCTGCATTGGAGGAGCATCTCTGTGGTCTTTGTTCCACTTGGGTACAGGTCCGGGAGTCTTTGGGACGTGCCAATAATGGGTAAAGATGCCATGCTGACCGCAGACGCCTACCTAAACCTTCTTACCAAGTTGACAACAAACAGCCAAGGAAAAATCCATGGAAAAAAACAAGCTTTACTTACCAACCAGCTGGAAACCATCCAAATTAACCTGTCTAACAGTATGTGTTAAAGGCAAGGGATTGGTTACACACATTTGCAAATGCATGCATAAGCTAGAGGGCCCCAGCAAAGGCTCACTGTATCCTCTAGTCCCTATCTCTGACTAATGAGAGACTCCACAGTGGCAGCACATGCATTCTGATGAGATAGATGTAGGCAGGTGGCCTGGAGGTAGCCCAACCCTCCTTATAGGTACAGGGATGCACTGGAAACCCAGCAGATAGCACAACGGCTGCAAAGGTGGCAGTGCGTAAATATAAATGTGTGTAACCAATCCCCTCCTTTTAACACATACTGTTAGACAGGTTCATTTGGATGGTTTCAAGCTGGTTGATAAGTAGAGCTTGGTTTTTTCCATGGATTTTTCCTTGGCTGTTTGTTGTCATTTGATGCCCTCCAACGCTCCTTACTATATAGACCAGTTATAAATGGAGGCAGTGGCTTACTTTTGTATTCTTACCAAGTTGGGGAAGGGGCAGGCTGTCTTCTCACAACCTCTGACTTTGTTCCCTCACTGAAGCTGGCACCATGGTTTATTGGGCCTTTCTCCGCAAGATCAACCCAGTGGCTTACGCTTTAGACCAGCCTTGCAAATTTCTAATATATTCCATGTCTCCTTGTTAAAACCTTTGGTATGCAACCGCTTCACCACCTCTGTACCACGTCCTCGTCCTGTTCAGGTTGAGAACCAAGAGGAGTATGAAATACAATCTATCATTGACTCCCGTAGGTTCCATGGGCACATGCAGTACCTGGTTGATTGGAAAGGATACGTTCCGGAGGAGTGTTCTTGGGTCTCATCCTTGGATGTACATGCTCCTGTTCTCCTCCGTGCTTTTCATAGATGTTTTCCCCTCAAATTTGGTGGCCCCCTGAGGGGGGTCGTTGAGGAGGGGGTACTGTCAGGGCTGGGCTCAGCCCTCCCTTCTCAGAGCAAGCTGCTCAGCTGAGGGTTAATTGTCGGACACAGATTCCACACTGTCTCACCTGATGTCCATATCCTGCTCCTTAGCCAGCTCCCCTAGCTATATAAACTGCCTGGATCAGATCTCAGATGCCTTCGCCTGATCAACATCTCTGGATTAATCTCTGCTGTGTTTTCCTGTGAAAGCCTTTTGCCTGTTTGACTTCCCTTCTGGTTACAGGATTAAAGACTCTGCCCGGCTGACTTCCCTTCTGGCTCCTGATCCTGTATGCTGTTTGCTTGACCACGCTGATCTCTGGATCCCTGTTTGCTTGCTTGCTCCAACCATCCGCCCTGGCTACCGAACCTTGGCTATGTTTTGACTTTGTTTGCTCTGTCCTATTTTACCATTTTTATTAAATAGTGTAGTAATTTTTACTGCACTTCTGTCTCAGGCTGGTTCATGGTTCCTGACAGCAGACCAATTTAATGCAGTATGCAAGGTAGGGTCTGAGCACTGACAGGCTGACCCCCCCACCCCTTCAACCTCTGCAGCAATCATAGGTCTGTTTCCCAAAGATAACCTCTGGATATGACGCTGAGCACGTGTACTCAACTTCTCTGGTCAACCATGTCAAGGCCTGTTCTGAGTGGAACTTGTGCTGTTACACCACTGTATGGTCTTGGCCACCGTGCTGCAGCTTAGTTTCAGGGTCTTGGCAATCTTCTTATAGCCTAGGCCATCTTTATGTAGAGCAACAATTCCTTTTTTCAGATCTTTAGAGAGTTCTTTGCCATCAGGTGCCATATTGAACTTCCAGTGACCAGTATAAGAGAGTGAGAGCGATAACAACAAATTTAACACACCTGCTCCCCATTCACACCTGAGACCGGGGATGGAAAATGGCTAATTGGGCCCAATTTGGACATTTTCAGTTGGGGTGTATTCACTTTTGTTGCCAGCGGTTTAGAGTTTGAGTTTGAGTTATTTTGAGGGGATATCAAATTTACACTGCTATACAAGCTGTACACTCACTACTTTACATTGTAGCAAAGTGTCATTTCTTCAGTGTTGCCACATGAAAAAAAAGTAAATGTCCCTTTAAAATAGAATTTTACCTTAGCCTGGTGAATGAGGTGAAGCTCTGCTGAATTCCATCATCCAATCATGTGCAAGCAAAATTAATGTTTAATTTTCCTTGCATGTGGTTGGGTATTCTTTGCAAAGTGAATCGTCACCACATTCACTAAGCTAAGCGCCCTTTCACATGGGCATCCCATTCAAGTCCGCCTGTCTGTTGTTCAGGCAGACCTGAATGGACACTCAATGCAGCCCTATGGAGCGGCGGATGTCAGCGGAGATATGTCCGCTGACACCTGTCCTTCTCCGAAGTGATACTGTCCGTGAAAAACAGACGGATGGAAAGCCTATTTTCCATCCGTCTATAGAATCGGATCGGAGCGAATCGGATGACAACAGACAATCGGTCCGTTGACATCCGATCCCCATAGAGCAGAGCGGGGCTCTGACAGTTTCATCTCCGCTCAGTGAGCGGAGATGGAGCTGCCACCCATTGGCCCAGCTGGGATCGGCAGATTGATTCCTGCTGAGCAAAACAGACCCTTCACACGGAAAGTCCGTGTGAAAGGGCCCTAAGAGAAAATTACCTTACAAAGTAAGTAGTGTCCTTACTGACTGTTGGCATCAGAGGTGTACATCAAAATACTTTAAATGTTAACATTTAACAACCACAGGCACCATGGCATCCACTGTGTTTGAATTTTGTCAAGAAGGCAATTTAGGGCCTGGCAATACATCTGCATGCTGTATAAGATAATGAAAAATAGTAATAACACTAAGTTCTAATGATGGCTGTTTTTTCCACCAAACCCATGGGAAATCTAGGCCCATTATTGAGAACAATTAACTTTGAGGGGCTTTTATCAAAACCGGAGCAGCCAGAATCTAGAGCAGCTGTGCATGGCAACCAGTCAGCTTCTTTCTACAGCTTGTTCAGTTAAGCTTATCTAGCACACTCCTAAGTAGGTGCTAGAGAGTGCATAGTTTTTGGGTTTCCCTGCTTAACAGTGGGACTGTCAGGCAAATTCAGGTACCCTCTGCCTAACAAGGAGCAGTGATCCAGTGATAGGGTCTGCTCAGTGTGATCAGATGCTGCTCATGTTGTCTGCCTGTTTCCCACTGGTCCAATAGAAATGGTCATATTGGACAGTGGGAATAAACCTGACAAATGGGAGCATGGGTGTAGATACAGCCCTGGCCATTGGCAGAGGGTGGTGCCTCAAGGCATGCTGGGTGACTGTATTTATATCAAGAGAGCACATGTGCACGGGTGTTCAGCTGGAGAATGGGGTCCTGGAGGAAGGAGGGCTGCTGCCCCTCCTCTGTCTAGGCTGTCATGCGGCCTCAGGTGGTCGAGTCTGAGAGCCAGGGCCAAGGAAGCTGCAACCCAGATGTCCTACAGAGCTGACTAGGAGGGAGACATACCTAGAATTATCTGTTCCTGGCTACTGTGAGTACAGACCTACGTCTAGGAGCCTGTTCCGTGAGGGCCATCCCTGCAAGCTAGTAAAGTCAGTGGAGAGGCGCCAGCTAAAGGGGATACTGGTTAGTGTCCTGAAGAATTAGAATTCATTGAGACTGCTACCAGAGTAAGCAAATGACTTATTCTCCCATACTAATGCTGTATGGTTCAGCAGAGGATCTGCTATTCAGTCCAACCAAGTCCCGCACAATCTTGCCAGCGCTCCCTATGTAGTCCGGGCAGTCGGGGGGCTCCACGTGACTGTCTTTTCCCTTGTAAACCATAAAACTTTATGTATAGCCTGTGGCCCTGTCACAGAGCTTATACATCTTGACCCCGTATCTGGCACACTTGCTGGGGAGAAACTGTTTGAAAGCAAGATGGCCAAAAAACTTAACCAGGGACTCGTCTATACAGACACTTTGGTCGGGAATAAACAAGGCTGCAAATTTTTGGTTGAAGTGGTTTACGAGGGGCCGAATTTTGTGGAGCCGATCATATACAGAGTCACCCCGTGGATGACAGAGTTCATTGTCGTTGAGGTGCATAAACTGCAGGATATGCTCGTATCGTGCCCTGACCATGGAAGCAGAGAACACAGGCATATGGTGAATTGGGTCAGTGGACCAATATGACTGCAACTCCAATTTTTTAACTATGCCCATGAGGAGGGAAAGGCCCAGAAAGGTCTTAAATTCAGAAACCGTAATAGGTTTCCAATCTCTGGAAAGTGACAAATGGGGATTAGCGGCAATGTATTGACCAGCGTACAAATTGCTTTGGTCCACTATAGATCTGTAGAGCTCTTCGGTGAAAAACAGCAAATAAAAATCAAGGGCCATAAAATCAACTGTTTCCACGTGAATTCCGGGTTCGCCAGTTAATGGTGCTGAATCAGTAGCGGGTTACCAATCAGGGTTAGCATATTCAGCTGGAAGGGCACTGTGGGTTCTGTGGGCCTGTCTTTGTCTTCTTTGTGGCTGCGGGCCATTACTTGTGCTAGCCACACCAGCTTGAACTGCACTTATGGGACTCGCCACATCACCAAGTGTTATTGCAGTGCTGGTTGTACGACCAGGGTGTACTAGGCTGCTCGCTGGTGCTTGCCAGTTCACCAGCAGGAGGAGCGGCAATAGTACTGTCTCTCTGCTCCATAGGAGAGCCCTGTGGTTCTTGTACCTCAGCGACAGCAGAACGGGGTCGGGTATGCCTGACTTTAGCAGGGACCACAACTCCATCGTCAGAGCTATCTGACAGGGTGCCACTGCTGTCTAAGGATCCATATGCTGAGCCTGAATCTGACAGTGGAGCTTCCCCATCGCTCTCGTCTGTCATGCTCAGCAACGCGTAGGCCTCTTCACTAGTGTACGTCTGATTGGACATTTTGGCCTCTAAATTTATACATACACTAGTGTGACTCACAGGCAAAAAAGGTCGATAGAGCCTGCTTCAAATCGCTACCAAAATCACTGTCAGCGTTCACAGGGATCAAGTGCCAACAGATATGCGTAATGTGTTTTTTATGTGTCAGTGATCTATTAGATACTGCACTTGGGTGGGCTGGGCGGAGGGGCTCAACGCAGGTGCTAGCAGGTATCTGGGCTGATCTTGCTAACGCCGCATTTTTTAGAACACTAATGCATTGGGGACGCGAATATATATCTGATCAGATCAGATATTGGTCTTGATCTGTTCAGATACTACAAGAGTATCTAACACCTATCTAATGTATGTGTGTGTGTGTGTTGCTTGTCAGAGTACCTGACTAATCTGACCCTGCCTGGTATTTACACTGACCCTAACGCATGCTGAAACCTAACTGATGTCACCACCAGGCAATCAGGGGTTAAAACCTTTATTAGGTATATATACACATATAGTCAGGTCCATAAATATTGGGACATCAACACAATTCTAATCTTTTTGGCTCTATACACCACCACAATGGATTTGAAATGAAACGAACAAGATGTGCTTTAACTGCAGACTTTCAGCTTTAATTTAAGGGTATTTACATCCAAATAAGGTGAACGGTGTAGGAATTACAACAATTTGTATATGTGCCTCCAACTTTTTAAGGGACCAAAAGTAATGGGACAGATTAACAATCATAAATCAAACTTTCACTTTTTAATACTTGGTTGCAAATCCTTTGCAGTCAATTACAGCCTGAAGTCTGGAACGCATAGACATCACCAGACGCTAGGTTTCATCCCCGGTGATGCTGTGCCAGGCCTCTACTGCAACTGTCTTCAGTTCCTGTTTGTTCTTGGGGCATTTTCCCTTCAGTTTTATCTTCAGCAAGTGAAATACAGGCTCAATCAGATTCAGGTCAGGTGATTGACTTGGCCATTGCATAACATTCCACTTCTTTCCCTTAAAAAACTCTTTGGTTGCTTTCGCAGTATGCTTTGGGTCATTGTCCATCTGCACTGTGAAGCTCCGTCCAATGTGTTCTGAAGCATTTGGCTGAATATGAGCAGATTTTCATTTTCATTTCAAATCCATTGTAGTGGTGTATAGAGCCATAAAGATTAGAATTGTGTCGATTTCCCAATATTTATGGACCTGACTGTGTATATATATATATATATATATATATATATATAGTATCTCACAAAAGTGAGTACACCCCTCACATTTTTGTAAATATTTTATTATATCTATTATGTGACAAGACTGCAGAAATTACACTTTGCTACAATGTAAAGTAGTGAGTGTGCAGCTTGTATAACTGTAAATTTGCTGTCCCTTCAAAATAACTCAACACACAGCCATTAATGTCTAAACCGCTGGCAACAAAAGTGAGTACACCCCTAAGTGAAAATGTCTAACTTAGGCCCAAAGTGTAAATATTTTGTGTGGCCACCATTATTTTCCAGCACTGCCTTAACCCTCTTGGGCATGGAGCTCACCAGATCTTCACAGGTTGTGACTGGAGTCCTCTTCCACTCCTCCATGACGACATCACGGAGCTGGTGGATGTTAGAGACCTTGTGCTCTTCCACCTTCCATTCTAGCATGCCCCACAGATGCTCAATAGGGTTTAGATCTTGAGACATGCTTGGCCAGTCCATCACCTTTACCCTCAGCTTCTTTAGGAAGGTAATGGTCATTTTGGAGGTGTGTTTGGGGTCGTTATTATATTGAAATACTGCCCTGCGGCCCACTCTCCAAAGGGAGGGGATCATGCTCTGCTGCAGTATGTCACAGTACATGTTGGCATTCATGGTTCCCTCAATGAACTGTAGCTCCCCAGTGCTGGCAGCACTCATGTAGCCCCAAACCATGACACTCCCACCACCATGCTTGGCTGTAGGCAAGATACACTTGTCTTTGTACTCCTCACCTTGTTGCCGCTACACACGATTGACACCATCTGAACCATATAAGTTTACCTTGGTCTCATCAGACCACAGGACATGGTTCCAGTATTCCATGTCCTTAGTCTGCTTGTCTTCAGCAAACTGTTTGCGGGCTTTCTTGTGCATCATCTTTAGAAGGGGCTTCCTTCAGGGAAGACAGCCACGCAACAGACAACAGACCAATTTGATGCAGTATGCGGTGTATGGTCTGAGCACTGACAGGCTGACCCCCACCCCTTCAACCTCTGCAGCAATGCTGGCAGCACTCATACATCTATTTACCAAAAACAACCTCTGGATATGACGCTGAGCACGTGCACTCAACTTCCATGGTTAACTATGATGAGGCCTGTTCTGAGTGGAACCTGCCCTATTAAACCACTGTATGGTCTTGGCCACCGTGCTGCAGCTCAGTTTCAGGGTCTTGGCAATCTTCTTATAGCCTAGGCCATCTTTATGTAGAGCAGCAACTCTTTGTTTCAGATCCTCAGAGAGGTCTTTTCCATGAGGTGCCATGTTGAACTTCCGGTGACTAGTATGAGCGAGTGAGAGCGATAACACCAAATTAACACACCTGCTCCCCATTCACACCTGCTACCTTGTAACACTAATGAGTCACATGACACCGGGGAGGTAAAATGGCTAATTGGGCCCAATTTGGACATTTTCAATTAGGGGTGTACTCACTTTTGTTGCCAGCAGTTTAGACATTAATGGCTGTGTGAGTTATTTTGAGGGGACAGCACATTTACACTGTTATACAAGCTGTACACTCACTACTTTACATTGTAGCAAAGTGTCATTTCTTCAGTATTGTCACATGAAAAGATAGAATATAATATTTACAAAAATGTGAGGGGTGTATTCACTTTTGTGAGATACTGTATATACGGCGGGTGCCCTGATGAAAAAACAACTAACTATCTAACAAGCGTCACCCGTGACACCTATACGGTGATCACAGGTGACAGGGGGCAATCAAGGGGCTACAACCTTTATGGGGGGGGGGGTATTTATACCCAAGTAGGCCTACTACTACCTACCCTAACACTGATTTAGTGTCACAAGTGACACAAGTAAAGTGATCAGTAAAAATCAGATCACTGCACTCAGTGACATAGTGACAGGGGGTGACAGGAGTGAAGGGGTTAACTGGGGGGCGATCAGGGGGCGATCAAGGGGTTAAATGGGTGCCTACTTGTACTGGTGTCAGTGTAGTGTTGTGCACTCATGTTTAGATGTCGTCTCTCCTCTCTCTGAATCTGAAAAGGACTCCACGAGGGGAGATGACATCACTTCCTCTGCCTCTGTTTACATTGCAGAGGAGGCATTTCATTGGCCAGGACCGATCAGCAGGTCCAGGCCAAAAATCATTGACCTGGCCCTGTGGATTGATCGGTCCTGTAGCGAATCTGATCAGTGGGCGCGCCGGAATCTGCACGGTCCCAACACGGGAGCAATGTCAGGTGATGCCGATTTGCGATATTGAACCAAGTTGCCGCCGTCAATCCACGGTGGGCGGATACTCCGAAAGGCTTGACACACAAACTGCAGAGGACTCTATATCTCTAGGCTTTAGCAAAAAAGTATACACTCCTGGCTGAGAACTAGGGCAATTGCTGGACAAGTGTAGCAGAAAAAGGCTGAGGTGATCTAGCTTCTTGCAGCTGAGGGACCACAAAACACTGCAACACAGGGGTTTGGCTCTACTCTTACTCTTTATTTACCTTGCTTTTTTCATCCTCTCTGGAGGCAATTTCACTTTATTTTTCACACTCATTTAACACATTCCTCATAGCAATCACATGCACATGCGTCACTCTCTCACATTTCACAGCCAATGATGTATAAATTCTGATGTTCTGCTCTTAATCTCCCCCCCTATGATTAAATCCCAGTGTAAGGGGTGAAACATGTCAGGGGGCATGGCCCAAGGAGCGGCACTGATTGAGGTTTTCTCATGTATACATCCATACCAAGATTGGCTATGGAGAGCGGCGGTCTTATGCTTAAAGTGGAGTTCCAGCCTGGGGGAAAGAATAATTATAATTCAGCAGCTACAAAAACTGTCAAAATAACACTTACTTAATATAACACTTACCTGTCCAGGGAGCCTGCGATGTCAGCACCCAAAGCCGATCTGTCCATCAGCTTCGGGTTTTTGAATGGTCCCGATGTCTTCTGGGACCTGTGTGTTTCCCAGAAGGCAGCGGGGGGGGGGGGGGGGTAGGGGCCGGAA